>OX421967.1:25205615-25491877 GCA_949128115.1 Anaspis maculata
AATTTTTGTAATATCCGTTTAATTCTAAGTCAACTGAGAAGTTAACGCGATTGTCGTCGCACGTTCAATATTCATGATGATGTCTGCTGTTGTTGTTGATGGAAGGATATTATCCGAAGGATTGTTGAAGGAGAAAATTTCATAGTAAAGTGAATGGCCTTTGATGGATGGCTCTAGATCTAGTCATCACTGGAGCATCAGTGAGGGGGGAAAACTAGTGACTGGAAAATGTGCGGTTGAATAAATCTATGGCGATTTCCAATTGATCGGCATAAAAGTTCCGTTTTATCGCGGATATTCTCCATAACAATAATCCATAATTGTGCTGAGTTGCATGGGAATTTAGTCGCTGGGTCAATTAGGCACGGTCAGTCCTTTTTTCTCTTTGCCTGTCTTCAAACAATCCCGATCTGAGATGACCAAGCTTTCGAACGATGGAATAATTATGTCCTAGTCGACCGACGTCGTCCACCGTACTTACAGTTTTCCTTCCAAATTTCAACTCGCACATAATCATGCATGCATGCATACAGTGAGGGACAAAAGTGGCATGGAACAAATTCACTAGAAAATTTGCATTTCTTTTCTCAAGAAATTTCTCGAGTAGGTCGATTTTGTTTTCCGATTCCGAACCACATTTTGATGTAAAAATTTTCATATCTGCCGCCATTTTTGTAAAAGCTGTGACGTCATCAGCCGTTTTTCAATAGGTTTATTGCTTTCAAATTGAACCTCCCTCCTTTCTTCCAGATTCAAATATATCATGGAATTCTGATTTCGGTAATATGCACATATAATACACCTTTTAAACTGATAGTTTCTGAGATAATAATTATCAAAGATGGCAAATTTCTAGTTTTTTATTGATGATGTTTTGTCAAAATAAAAAGGTTTTTATCGCAGAAATGTTTCTTTTCACACTTTTCCAGTCGCCCTTTAGACCCTTTAGTCTTCCCTTCAGGTGACTATGCGCGACCTGTTCTTACTCTTTAGAACACCTGTTTGCCTGAAAGGTGTATTGGCAGACGAGGACCGATATCGTGGCCCGCGAGATCTGCGGATCTCACCCCCCTCGATTATTTCTTACGGGAATACTGAAATCAAAAGTTTACATCGACAGACCCAAAATTTGGAAGATTTGGAAGAAGACTTGAAAGACCAAATTCGTGAGGAATGTCCCTTGATCAGTATAGAAGTTATCCAAAGTGTTATCCGAGAATTTTCGGACAGGCTTCATGCGTATACTGCCAAGAGACTAACGGGTGGCAGTTTGAGCATTTGATCCAATAAAAGGAGTCCTAAATCAATTTTTATGAAAATAAAGAATCAATTTTTCAGAAATAAAAATTTTTAAATCAAGAATTTGACATTTAATAGCTGTATTACACTACACAATTTCTTGTACAACTTCTTGTACAATCTGTCAGTTAACAGGTTGACTGCCATGAGTACCACATGAGGTACACGCTTGCATTGACTTTACCGCCATGACGGTTTCAATGGTGAATTTGCGGTGTGGCCATCATCATTTTTTTGCAATTTAATCAGATTTTGTAACGGATATGCCTTATGAAATGGTAGTATTGAGGATAATGAGAAGAATTTTATGCTATTTTGCCTTGAGTACCCAAACTGGTACTCATGGCCTCAGGAGGTGAATTTGGGTCCGCATGACGACAATAATCAGCTGTTGTGAAAAACAGAAAGGAATGAGGTTGCGATTTAGACCTAAAGTTGACACCTTCATCTGATTTCACCTGAAAAATGGATTCTGACGAAGAAATGAGGTTAGATTCGAGTTGTATGAAGAAGTGCGGACACCGTCAATTAGTGATGATAGGAGCTCAGTGGATTCGCAATTTCAAGACAGCGACGCTGATTTATGCATATAAATGATTATTTTGTTTGTATTGCTTCTGTTCCTCAAGTTATGTTTTTCCAGAAATAGTTCTAATGAAGTTTAATTATTTCAAAGTCTACTGACCAAGCTACTGACCAATTCTGCTACAGGCTAAAATCTGAAATCGGGTCTTTGAGGCCACAGAATTTTATTCCCCATATAAATTCAATGGTCTGAGCGCCTGCTGAGGTACACACTTCGTTTGAATTCAGACTGTGCCGTGTACCAGTACAGGTACTCAATTTCTTTGTTGGCAACGCAAACTGAGTACCATATCTGGTACTCAAACGGCTTGTGGCAATGTATACAATATGGCCGTGGCAGTCAACCTGTTAAACAATCAACTTCATTGTTTTTTGACACTATTTTGGCAGATTGTACAAGAAATTGTGTAGTGTAATACAGCTATAACATACCCAAAACTATCAGCCCAATAAGTATAATGTGCATATTGCTGAAATCGGAATTTTATGATCTATTCGAATCTGCAAAAAAAAGAAAGGGGTTCAATTTGAAAAAATGGCAGATGACGTCACAACTTTCACAAAAATGGCGGCAAATATGAAAATTTCAAATCAATATATGCCGAATTGGGAAACAAAATCGACGTGTTCAAAAAAATTTTTGAGAAAAAAAATGCGAATTTTTTATTGAATTTGTTCCATACTTTCACCCCTCACTGTATGTTGCCTATACGTACAGCTCTCCATGACAGCCCTAGAGAGCTGGGCTTCTTATTATTAATGAGGAGATTGCAATTTGCAATGATTGCATACCCTAGCTTGTGAGTCAGGAGAAGTGAAGCCGTGAAACGGAAGTAAAACTCTTTGAGCAGAAGGTATAAGTTATTTCATCTAATAACACCCTCGGTTGCATCAAACTTTCTTAAAATTGTATCATTGTGATTCTACCAAACTAGAGCATGAGTAAAAAAATCGTTGTCTACCGCGGGACTTCTCATTGTAGCATCATTCCTGCAAAATCAAGTCTTTCAAGATGATTTAAATTATCTGTAAAATCGCTTTGATAACGCAATATTATTTTTGCTTGTACCTACACTATTTTTGTTTTAATTATACGCAATTACATAAATTATTAATTTGGATGTAGTTACCTATATAAGCAATTACTGACTGAATTGAAGTACTAAACAAAATAAGTGTCACTCTGCAAAATTTGACCTTACTTTAGAAACTAGATAACTTTGGAATGTTACAAGCGATTCAATCAATTTTTAGCCCGTTCGCTAGCCCAGTTCTTCAGCTATTATTCCGTATTTTTCAAATACATGAAATGTTCCACATAATATTTCTACAGGTGAAGACTGGTGCAAAATTTCTGAAAGTTTGACATGTTCCCTCTTGAACAAAAAATTTTTTCACTGTATTTCGACACCGTAGACAGGAAGGTAGACCTCATACCTCTAGATGATTTTTAAATTTTTTATGTTTCTCTCTTGTTTACAGGGCGACCTCAAAAAGTCAACTTTTTTTAATGCAATATCAACTCTTTTCCTCGTTATCCGATTTTCACAATTTTTGGCTCATTTTGGAACTAAAACTTCAGGTAGGAATACCAAAGGATCAAAATCACCTCAAGACAGACATCCAAGATACAGGGTTGCATGAAAAGTGACCCAAACCTGAATTTCTCTTGGAATCAAAGTTGAGAGGAGAATCGAATGAAAATCAACTTGAGTATCTTCTGAAGTACCATTCATTCTGAACACTTCAAGGTGCTTTTTTCTTCTATGGGACTGGAATTGCTGGTTAACAGGCCAAATTTGAACTGTTTGCTTTTGAACAAGAAATATCGCCCTTGTGCACTGAAAATGTTTGTAACCAAAGTAAGAAAATCGTATAAAAAACCTAATGATCACCAACAAACAGTGATCGACAAGTGAGTGATTGTTCCGATTTTTGTAACATTGGTTACGAGCAGCTTCATGTGAGTAAGGCCCCCGATTCTCCTTCGAAAACATGCGGTTGTAATTTGGTTTATTTGAATAACAGTTCAGATCTCATGCAAGAAGACCTTGAAGTGTTCAGAATGGATGATTCTTCCGAAGGTAAGTTGATTTTCATTCAACCGATTCTCCTCCCAATTTATATTCCAAGAGCAGTTCAGGTTTTGGTCATTTTTTATGTGCAACCCTGTGTTTTAAATATTTGTCTTGAGTTATTGATTTGGATCCTTTGATCCTACCTGGAGCTTCAGCTTCAAAATGAGCCTTAAATCTCGAAAATCGGTCAGCGATTAGGCAAGTTACAACTGTGCCTAACATTAAGAAGTTGACTATTTGAGGTCACCTCGGGTTCCACCAAAATTTTAAGAGCAGATTAAATCTATCACGCTGATAGTTGCTGTGCACCAGCCAATAGGATGGCCAGTTGCTTAGTTACTATCAGAGTAATAAAGTTATCGCGTTGATAAAAGTTTGGTGGAACCCGAGGTTAGTCTGTAAATTGAAGAGATAAATCAGAAATTCAAGAGCCGTCCGGAGGTAAATATGTGCTCTACCTTCTTGTTGATATCCAAGAAAAAAATTGTTTGCTCAGTATGTCAAACTTTCAGTAATTTTGCACCAGTCTATTGAACACTCTGTAAAATTAAAAATTTAAGAAACGTGAGTATTTTCGACAATTATTTTTTCCGGTTTTGGCGGCCACATCAACAAAATTTTAACCAAACGTTCCTCCCGTCAGATACTACTTATGTACCAAGTTTCATCAAAATCGATGGAATTTTTCCAGTGTTTTTCGGTCTCCAAGGTCTCCGACCAATATTCCAACAAGTAACTTCTTTATTAATTATTACGTAAAATTAAAATCTGAAACTTCTGAAACAAATTGTGCAAGAAAATAAATTGGAAACAAATATTAATAAATAAGATTGAATGGAAAATTAAAGTCGTAAACATTTTGATCGATATTTTATTTGAGCAAGGCGTTTTTACGTGAAAGCTTTCAAAAATTCGACATTTTTTGCACATCAAAATGCAAAAGCGCATTTGGTTCGTGCGTGCATGAAACCGTTATAAAACCGCATTAAAACGCATTTGTCTCGCTATCTATGGAGACGAAACTGGGCATTATATTTGAAGGGGAGGCGATGTTCGCCATATGGCCCGAGAATCAGTGTGTATACCGAAAGTCATTAGTAGGGGCATGTTGATACGGATCCGTGCTAAAATTTTCACTTAATTTTCCAGATCGTCTTCAACAATTAGTGCGGTGACATTTGTATGCAATTAGAGTAATGACACAGAAAACTTCAGGAGCATCGAGAGCACCATCCCGGCTATAGAAAGCCACCGGTAATGATCTAAAGGACCTCACACACAATCCCTCACACCTTTCACGCATAAGTTTAAATATAAACCGAATCGAATCGGGTATTACTTCTGTTTCAATTTTTTCGTATTTTGTCCTCGGCGGCGGTCTTTTTTATACAGGTATAGGGTATCTCCTTAATTTTACTGAACATTTGTGGAATTTGTTAAATACGTCAAGAAACATTGAAGATCATAGAAACATTTTAAAATATTTCATAACTCCAAATTCTTATCTAGGCGCCGTTTTAGATGGGTTATACCAAACGTTATACCTAATTATGTCATTTAGAGGTTTGGAAACAAAATGAGTTGCAGATTATTCATGTAATCGTTTCATACAGCAAAATCACATCTTTTCATTTGACATAATTTTTGTTTTTTTGTGGTGGAATACAGCTCGAGCTGACCATTACATCGCAAGATTTTTACAATGTTTTGTTTACTAATCTTGTCAGAGAACTACAACCCTCTAATACGGCCTTCAAATTAAAACAAAAGGAGAAATTGTTTTCCGTCCAAATTCAGGGTGGTCGTCGTCAATTAATTCCTACTTTCGACCTGTGACGATCTATAGCATGCATGTTCACAACCATTTCACTACACTCGAACCCAGAAGCGCGGTTTCCTTTGAGCCGTTTTGCAAACCATGAAACGATATTATTTCTCGGTATAATCTGCAGCTCAGTTTATGGCTTGCCAGGATTATTGATTACCCTAGTAGCAGTGTGCCAAACTTACGAAAAATAAACGTCAAATCCGAGTAGGTATATAGCGAAAGGTCGTAATATGAGATTCTGAAAGTCGTAAAGACAGTCGAAATGACCCGTGAATCAGCAAAGGAGCAGCAGGTGGTTTACTATAAGAAACCGAAATCTGCTTGTTTCTTTTTAGTTTTAGTTTTGTTTTTGTTATGAAGGTATATTACAAACTTTCAGTTCCTGGACGCTTATTTAAATTTTTGTTTCGAACCAATCGATGACCCACCCTTTATTTCATTCATAAATACATGAGTTAAGAAGCCAATAGCAGCGCAGATTCAAATTTAATCCGACGCTAAAGTTATTGAAGTTTAATATTGTTACGTATCTCGCGAAAGAGTTCGAATATACTTGAGACGCGCAAATTAATTGCAATTAAGTACATACAATCGCTCCCAATCGCAATAATGTATTTTTGAACACTGAAATATGAGAAATGCCCCTAAATGCGCATCGCACTAAAAACGCTTTTAGCTTAAAAGTGGGATATGAATACGGGCCTATGATTATATTACAATATGATTGTGATGACAATAGTCTTTTTCGAGCGAGTGACGGCCCACTAGTCGAGTGGACTGCGTATTCGCTCGGCAAGCTGAGCTCCCGGGTTCGATTCCCGGGCATATCAGGTCTGGGTGTCGTGCTGAACAAACGGATTTTTCACTTGTAATACTGAACATAAATAAATGCAGCAACTCCTATGGCGTATAAATGCCGATGAGGAGGAAAACAAAGTTTTAAAAAAGTTTAAAAAGTTTTAAGAGTAACTTTTTGTAACCGGTTGGTTATTAGCGGTTGACATTAGATTGACAGATACTGTCATTTTTTTGACATCTGACATTTCTCGCTAAAACGTTGCGGTTATAACTTTGGTTATCAGCATTTGGCGGGAAAAGAGTGAATTTAATTGACGGAGAAAATTCTGCGCTACTTTGGCGGTACCGGCAAGGAAATAAAAACTTAATTTCCTGGAAACTTTTTGTTTTTATCTGAAATATTGGTATCCTAATTTAAAATCCCTAATAAATCTAAGTTACGGCTAAAAAACAATTCAAAAACTCCAATTTAGAAAGGTGATATCTCGGTAATGAAGCTACAATTGAAAAAATGGCGTAAATGGCACTTTTACGCAAGGGGAATCCCCCGTTGAAGTTTGTAACACCAGCTTGGAAACACCTGTAGAATCCGTTCAAAACTTGAATCATAGATCATAGGGGTTAACCATAGGCGGCCATCGGACATCTGGATTACCCGATGCTCTTGTGGGTCCGTCGCATTCCTAACACGGCACTACCTTTTTTTTCACCGCTATTTTTCGTTTGTCGACTTTTCGACTTTTCTCTGCCTTTTAATTCACGAAGTGACGCAAACCGCTGGTTATATGCTGAGTGCTGACAAATGAAAATGAAATAACACTCCCATAGTTGAGGTTATGTACGCTTAAAATGACACTAATGACAGCTGGGGTGCATGGAACACGAGCGCCATTACTTCGGGCGTTTACCACTATAGTTTCCCATTGCACGGGAGCTTCCCAACTCGTAACACTGTGTTCAAACGGTCTAGAAGGAGCGCGTGTGCTCTCGAATGCACGAGAACCTCGCAACTCGTAACAATAAATAAATACACTTCGGGTGGAAGAACATTAGCTGTAAGAACTGCAACGTCTGTATGGATCGCAAGCGCGGTCCGAACCGAAGCAGCGAGATTTACAAAATGTAACGGTTAGATACAGCTGCTATCTAACCGTGCATTCGAGAGCACACGCGCTCCTTCTAGACCGTTTGAACACAGTGTTACGAGTTGGGAAGCTCCCGTGCAATGGGAAACTATAGTGGTAAACGCCCGAAGTAATGGCGCTCGTGTTCCATGCACCCCAGCTGTCATTTGTGTCATTTTAAGCGTACATAACCTCAACTATGGGAGTGCTATTTCATTTTCATTTGTCAGCACTCAGCATATAACCAGCGGTTTGCGTCACTTCGTGAATTAAAAGGCAGAGAAAAGTCGAAAAGTCGACAAACGAAAAATAGCGGTGAAAAAAAAGGTAGTGCCGTGTTAAGTACCAGGCTGCACCTTTGCACCAGCTCTTTTTTTCCTCTCAGTGGGGCTCCTTTCCGCCTTGACTCTTCTTTGAGCATTAGCACTTTTCCCCTTTCCGTACATTTCTTTGAGGGAGGTTATGTACGATAATTGTCAAGAGTGTCAATATGGGTGCATGAAACACGTCACCCTTTACAATCCGTTTTGCCTATAGTTCCCCATTCTAGTGCATTCGAGAATATACACTAGGTTTTGGACCGTTCGAACAAATTGGAGATCCCAACGTGCGAGTAGAACACATCTGCCCATTTAAGCCATTTTTTTGTTCGAAAATATTCTGACTGACTAACTGACAGCTGCGTACTATTTGGCTTGCCTGTCATTCATCACGGCCAACTCAATTTTTTTGAAAAAAAAACAAAAAAAAATAGCAAATTTTGTAAAAATTTCCGATTATCTCGAAAGAAATGGAGTTTAAGGGTAGGGTACCCCTAGTAAAAATAAAAGAGGATCAAAAAAGCTATCAGATAACGTTATAAAATTAGGCGCATGCCATTTGAAAAAAATGAGTTTGAGATAAGAACGAACTGCAAGAGATGCCCCCTAAAAAGTTACGGCCCCTTGAGTTCAATTTTCTAGAATTGTTTTTCCAACTCAACTTTTTACTGGCAAGATAAAAGTGAACTTCAAGCTTCAAGGTATTCTATAAGAAAGTTTCGACCCCTCCTCGGTTGAACGGTAAAAAAGTTAGCCTCAAAAACGATTCTCAGAATTAAACTTTGAGCAGACGTAACTTTTTAGGGGGCACCTCTGGCAATTTGCTCTTATCTCAAATTCAGCATTTTTGGAAGCTGAAGCTGAATCCGAGAATAGCTAAGTTTTCATTTCTGAAACACCTGTATAGTCGGTTTAAGCGCAACTTTTCTCTCTTCATACTTTCCAAGAAATGTTCAGATACACTTATGGTTGGTATTTAATTCAATACTTTATACATTTTTTTGTGGTCATCTCCACAAGAAAGTTACAACAAGAGCACCCGGCAGCACTCTAGACTAGATACTTACTCTCCTGGGAATTTCTTGGAACTATTATCCAGCCAGTAGCGCATTAAAAATAAATCACGACTATCATTATCATCACTATGGCCATTCTATAGCTATACCTTTCTTGCGGCAATTACTTAAAAAATAACTAAGTACTCGACTATACCTACTCTAGCATGCCTATGTAGGTAACTACAAAATAAAGAAGAAAAAAATCAACGCACCAAAAAGTCAACACTTATTACAGTCCCGACAGGTGGCTTTCATTGTCCACCCGCCACACAAAGCACACACACCGTTTCTCCGATTTGAATAATGTTTCATTCATCAGAATTTCATTGATCTGGGAGAATTCGGTACACGTAAAAGTTGTAAAATACCTATGTAACAAAAAAAAAATTATAGAAAAGAAACTCTGCCGTTGACTTTGGTTGTGACAATGATGTTTTGTGCGTCGATGAAAACTGATGGAAGAAAATGTTGCAATACCTACTTTCTTCACTGCATGGAAAAGTTTATGTGAAGTGAACCGTCGCTCAAAATAACGCTAAGCTAAGCTATCCGATTTGATTTGATTCATCTCTTTTTAGAGGATTCTTCAGATCTTTCAAGGGAAGTGTCCCTAGAATGGGATGGGAGGGATACTTCAGTTCAGGTTCAAACGGCTATAAAATAAAGTTGCGAGGCTCTCGTGCAATTCCACTACATTCGAGAATAAACACGGAGGTGTATACTGGCATATTCGAGGCAGCGCAGTTCCAAAAGATTCGAGGGAGCTGGAGATCAAGATGCGCGCTAAGACACACATCTGCCCAATTGGCGGAGGTGCCGCGTCCAGAGTTTGCAGGAATATACGCGATTCTGATGGACGTCTCTAGAGCCGTGGCGAATCTACTAGCCGTCAAGACTGGAATATGCCAGAGGACGCGTGGAATGTTTCCGAAGGTAACACATGAGTATTAGAAGCGACACACGACCAGGGCGAGACAGATTTTAATTCACAGCGACGAAAGCGACAGCTTGGCTTCGAATAGCTTTCTTAGGGCTCAATTCCAAGTTTGACTTGTGTCCGGGGTTGCATCTGATTACCATGACAACGGCGCAAAACAATGAAATGTTTTAGCCAATCAGCTCGTTCACCTGACATGAAACTGAGCCTTTACTGTTCACTATAAGACTTATAATTTCCATCACAGGTTATCCCTACCCTTAGTATAACTTGCGGTTAAAAAATACCATAGATATCCTCGCACCAACAATCGTTACTATGGCATTTACCTTTGAATAGTTAAAATTAACCAGTGATGCAAATACTGGCCCTTGGGTATGTATAACGATAAAAACAAAGCCGAACCAATGCCTGATCAGAGCAACAGTTGAAACAGAGGGCGAAACACGTACTTATCTGTAGTTTTGAGCAACAGATACGAGCGGTTTGTGACAGCAGAATTTTTCATCAAATGCGAGTGATGGTTATTTTAATTCGAATCAATTATTGTAAGACAAAAAAAATGCGACAGATAAATCAAATTTACCATAATTATTTTGTACATTTTTGCTAGCATCACATGTATGCACACTTATACTGTTCAGTTCCTATATGTACCTACCTATGTTCAAGTACCGTGCATTTCAGTATAAATACAAAACTAGAACAGCAAGTTTCGATGCGGTTCTGCAAAAGGAAGTGTGAAATTATCGTAACAATGCAAAAACAAACAATAAAAAAGTTTACACCTTGAAGTTTTGTAATCATCTTTGATTGTCGGTATTAATGAATGGTATACGTAATTCATTACTTATCATGATTTGCCGGCTGCCCATTATACCCATCACATTGACCTTATAAAATTTGATTCGATCCATATAAATTGCAACAATTGTCACTACAGATGAAAGTGAAAAGCATTTCTGGCGCATGCACTGTAATTTTTGTCTTTGGAAGTTGTTATAATGCCGACATTCCACACTAGGAACTCTTTTTAATTCGCAAAGTTTACCGTCTTCATAGTACCTACTTTCCTATCGGCCTAATGACGAAGATACAGCCCCCCAAAGTTCAGTTTTTTCGGATTTCAAAAATTTGTAACTTAGGAACATTTCGACAAATTTAGCTTTAATTTAGCATAAGCTGGTTTGTCATAATTATCTATCAAGCTGCCAAATTTGGAAACAATCCAATCAGTGGCGTAGAAGTTATGAGGGGTCACCTTAAGTCAACTTTTCTTCGGATGCTTCTAAATTATTGACCCTACACCACTCGTTGGATTCTTCCCAAATTTGGCAGGTTGATAGATAATTATGACAAACCAGCTTTTGCTGAATTGAAGCTAAATTTGTCGAAACGTTCCTAAGTTATAAATTTTTGAAATCCGAAAAAAGTGAACTTTGGAGGGCTGTATCTTCGTCATTAGGCCGAACTTTGCAAAATGGTATATAGGTTTTTGTCATATTTTGATGAGATCTACCCACAGTTAAATTTTTTGCTATCATCCCTGAAGCACCCTGTATACAGGAATTATTGTTGTATGAAGTCCGGTCCACGTTCAAATATCCAGCCCTAATCTTTCGAATTCTTTCCATCATCGCCATCGGTTTTGCTGACTTTTGCACCCCGCAGACTGATCCCCAACCTTTCTCCTATAAGGTACGGTTGCGGCCTCATAAAAGTTTACACCGATGACAATCGTGTGGCCATGCCTATTCAAAATTACGTCAAAACTAAATTAGCATGGCCACTCGATCGCCGTCGGTGTAAACTTTTATGAGTCCGCAACCTTACCTACAGGGTGATTCAAAAATGGCGCATTTCCTCCCGTGTACGTTGTGGGAGACATTAAGGGAGCACGGAAAAAATATTAAAAAAAAATTGGCTCATTTATCCTTCGAATTATGAAGAGGTGAAGTTGAGAATTTAACTTCTTCAATTTGCATGATTTCAAAGCAAAGCATTGTTACTTGCGAAGAGTCACATGTCGTTAGTAGTTCCCGATTGAAAATTTCTATTGCAACTGAGATTTGAGTCGTATTTTCATATTTCAAAATTCGTCTTTCACCTCTAAAGTGCCGTGAAAATACATTTGGCAAGTGTGTTTGGTATGGTCTGGCAGGTTCTACAGAGTTTCCAGGGTAACAATCCTTACAATACAATAATGCTACTGTGATGTACTTCTTTGATCTAAAGGTGCCAGGTAGGTACTAATGCGATGCTGCCAGATTGGACAGATTTGTTTTTGTTAATAACTTGCAAATCGAAGCCGAATAATTTTTTTTATTATTTTTCCCATGCTCTGTCAACGTCCATTATAACGTGCCCGAAAGGAAATGTGCCATTTTTGAATCACCCTGTATACAAGGTGATTCATGAGTGACCTTACATAGGCTAATGGCAGAGAGAGGACTTTGAGGCGAGTCAGGATCCACAGAAAAAAATTGTTTTCTCTATTGGTTACGAAGATACAGGGTGCATGTTTTGTGTGTTTCGTGTGAAACTTTGATGAGCGATATTTCTCAAACAACTGAAGATATTTTGTTGAAATTTACCAGTAATACTTATTTGTGGGAACTCATCCAGAAGTCATACCAAGTAAGTCAAAATTCAGGGCCGGGCTAGAAAAAAAAGTGCCCCTTTGTTATTTGATTAAAAAGTACAATTTTAGACCGCTTTTCTGAAAAACTGCTATCGGATTCGAAAAGCTGAAGGAAAATGCTTCAAGAATCACGCTTAAATTCAGATTACACACCTGCCCTGTTTCAACAATAAAATTAAAAGTGAAATTTGTGGGTAAGTTTCCATTTTCAACCGGACATAATCGACTCATTGTTTAATTGAATTCTTTTAGATTCATTTTTTAGCTTGTCTCTGTGGAATAGAAGGGCTTGGTTGAAAGAAAAATTCCATAGCCAAAGATTTTTTTTACGACCAAATCGAGTCAAATTTTTGTGTTTCACTCTCGAATTTGTCATCAAAAAAATGGTCGGCTCTGGAATTCTTCTCTCAACCAAGCCCTTCTATTCAACAGGGACAAGCCAAAAAATGAATTTGAATGAATTCAATCAAACAATGAGTCGATTTTATGTCCTGTTGAAAATTGAAACTGACCCACAAATTTTACATTTAATTCTTTTGTCGAAACGGTTCAGGTGTGTCATCTAAATTTAAGAATGATTCTTGAAGCATTTTTCCTTAGCTTTTCGAATCCGACAGCAGTTTTTCAGAAAAGCGGCCAGAAAATATACTTTATGATCAAATAACAAAGGGGCACATTTTTTCTAGCCTGGTCCTGGATTTGGAATTACCCGGTATGGCTTCTGGATAAGTTCCAGCACAGAAACATTACTGGTAAATTTCAACAAAATTTCGCCGTCTCAGAAATATCGCTTATCAAAGTTTCATACGAAACACACAAAACACCCTGTATCTTCGTAACCAATGGAGAAAACAAAATTTCTTCTGTGGATCCTGACTCGCCTCGAAGTCCTCTATCTCCCATTAGCCTATGTGAGGTCACTCATGGATCACCTGTATGTATAGAGCCTAGTGGACGGAAGTATGCGGTCTACACTTCCCTCAGTTTTGAAAATATGTTAAAAAACCGGTTGAACACTCAGAGCTTAATCTTGCAAAAATCTTTTGCGGATCTTCTGAACTCTGTTTGCATCACTTGAAAAAATTTACTAAGCATCCGTCATTAGATCACAACAAGACTGGTCATCATCCGGTTTTTAGTTTCAATCACCACAGATTTCCTGAACACCTTGCCTCGTCAATCAGTCGTGCCAGGATCAGGCGATGAAGAAAAAACTGTATTGTTTGGACAGACAATTATACTGTTTGTATTCCGTGCGTGATGCTCGTGCAATTATCATAATTTATTCCGTGTGCCAAACAAACAAACTTGAATGTTGAATTGAGATAATGGCCCGAAATTAACTCCCCTTGAGCTCGACGATGATATACACGACACGGGTATGGTAAAATCTAGATAACGTGCATGCACATGCTTTATGCAAGAGGCAAAAGGCTCCGCCTGTGGAGATAATTGGACCGCCGCCATTGGTTCCCTGTATCTTCCAATGCTCCTCCACGCATCCAGCAATTTATGCATCTCCGGTCTGATGTTATTATACCCGAGTTATGTTCACACATCAGCAAACATTCGGTGTGTAAAAGGTGCGAAAGGCGGAGGAATCCCTGAGAAACTTAGAGCAGCGATTTCGGCACCTCCGCCAAATTTGCTTTCTTTTTTTTACTACCAGGATGGTTCATGAGTTCATGGAAAAGATACGTACTTGTGTTAACCAGAGAAGTAAGAATAATCACTTCTCTGTTTTTTTTTAATAAGCTCCTGGTGCGGACGCTTGTCTGATTAAGGTTTTTGGTTTTAAACACGCCTCTAACATAGGTCTAAGAACGCGGTTGGTTGTTTCAAATTCAAAGCCATGCCATTGAGAAACTATGTTCAAAAATATCAAAAATATTTTTCTGTCACCTATCAAAAATCAACAGCTGTCAAACCTGCAACATTGACATTTCAATATAAAAACGCTACAACTTGAGAAACAAAAATACTGAAAAAGTTGTGTCCCGGATATTCTCCCCGCGGTAGACATATGGGTTCATACTTCATATTGTGTCACTGATGAAAATGAGTTTTTGGCTTCAATCCGCGGGCCAGAAGTACCCTAATAAAACTAAATATGATAGTATTGCAAACGTAATTTTGAATTTTCGAGAATATAGGTACCTACTTGACCGAATATAATGCAACTTGGTGTAGATACAGTAGCACCGCTAATGAAGCAAAAGCCTGGAAGAAAAAATAAAAGAGTTCACTCAATTAGAAATTCAACAAATATAGAACATTCCATAAAATAGTTTTTTCCGGGCGAGATGTTGGACGCGTTTCTCCATTTTGTAATGGTGAACCAGTGCAAAATTACCAAAAGTTCATCAGTACGAGCGCGATTTCATAAAAAAAATATTTCATGCAGTCCAATACTACAGTTATGAAGATTGGTGTTTCAGCTTCAGGACCGCATTTGGATTTTAAAAATTCAAGGTAAAGTAATATTGATCATTTTGTGGCATCGTACTGAACTTTCAAGAAAGTGATCCGATTTTAATGAAACTTGGAACACACTCCATGTAAAGATACGGATTTTCCAAAAATAGTCAAAACCAAGTAAATATAAGATGGCTGCAAATTTCTGGAATAATTTGTATCTTCGGATATATTCAACCGAAAAGAGGAAATTGTACAGCGTATTAAATTAAATACAGCGAAAGCCTAAAGAGAAAAATAATTGAGTTTCGTACTTAAGTCTCTGAACTGAACGGGGTGCGGGCCCGCGGTTTGGGATTGGGATACACTCATTTTATTCTTTTGTACGTCCATCCTTTCGAACGGATTTGTTGCTAGTCTGATCACCAGAGATCTCAATGAAACCAGCAAGCTTTCGGACCGCTCCTCCGCCAATTGTACGGGTTTGCTGCTTATTCTCGAATCGGAGTTTCCAAACGTTGTTTATATTGTGACTTGCCAGTAGCTGTAGCTGTACCTGTAGCTAGGGCAGTATTCAGATTATTCTTCAAAACTGCCCTAAGGACGGCATTTCCTACTGTTTTTTCTTTAAACGTGAGTTTCATGGAAACCAATGGAGTAGGAGAATTGAAAAAGAAGGGTAATTTTTTTGTTCCATTTTTATCCGCACAGATCTGGCAGAAACTCACGCCACAAGAATCTATCTCTTTCTCTTTCGCTCTGCAGCTAATCCACAGTCTGTTTAAGCAATTTTTTATGCTAGAAAATGCCGGCCTTGAAAAGCTTGAAAAAAAAGACTATAAGGGGTGTTTTTAAATTCACGGAATGGACGGAATGGTGCATAAGGACGCACATGTTTCACTATGGAATTCTCACCTTTCAGTGTAATCTTCTGAAAGAGTACCTAGTCATATTACACTTCTCTATCAATTTTTGTAGGCACTCAAAAAAACTCTTCATCTGCCTTCAAAAAGCTCGTTTATATGGCAAACTGTAATGAACTGCTCAACAATTGGAATGTTATGGTATCGGAAGTTCCGTCTTTTTTTCAAAATGCTATTCGCGATTTTAAAAATCTGGACGCCCTCTGGCGGTTAAGATGTCAGTTGGTGTCAGTCAATTCAAGTGCTGAATCGGCTGGGACCACCAAAGAAACAGCAAATGCTCATTAAGGAGCTTCCGAAGGGTAAGTTTATTCAAATACAGTCAGTCATCTTGTGACTTGTCAAATACACAACAAAGTTCCAGCGACAAACAAAGGAGACGCAAGTAGGGTTGGATTTCCAATTTTCACATTTGTTTCCACGATTTGTTTCACATAACTTATAACTGTCGTCCATGCCCTGTGCAGTGTGCAACCCCTATGCTCTAGCCCCCGACCCGAGATGCAGGCTTTTCGACACAATAAACCGGCAGGTTCAAAAATTGTGAAGTTCTGAAGGCCGCTGACAAATTTCAAGCGGGACAATAATTTAATGATTTTTCCCCTTCTGGTGCTTATCTGATCGTTGGAAAACTTGTTTCCCTTTTTTATTGTGGCTTGGCTTACCTTAAAAAAATCATTCAAGGAATTCTTTTTCTCATTCCAGACTCATCTGACAGCCGAGTTGAAATTATTAAATGCTGCGTTCTTTTTGTCAATAATCTCAGATATTCTCACCTCAGCTGGTAGTTGTGTCTCACTTGCTCCTTAGCAATTTCTCGCTTTTTCTCTCCCTAACTGAGATGAGATGAAGCGAGATTTTGGTAAAAAGAACACGGCAAAAAATCAGCCCAAGCAGGGAGTGGGCTTGTTCCGCTTGTTAAAAAATAAACGCCTGAAACACTCTACCATGAACCATCAGCATATTGGCCCAACTATTAATAATAATAATAATAATAATAATAATAAGTTTTTTTTTTCCAACAGACATTTTTGTTTAAAGTGGACAATAATAATTAATTATGTGATTTAACAATTCTTATCTTAATTGAAAACTGAACAAACAGAAAAAAAAACAAGGAAAAAAAATTCATGTATACTTTTTCATTATTTTTTTTCTGAATGTAGCTTCGGTAAAATTTTGACTGAAGATATCCAAATTTTCGTCGCTTGCAGAAAAATCATTGTACAGCCTAAAACAAGTGATTAGAGGTGAGTTTAGGTGATGGTAGGTATTAGGAGTGCTAAAATGAAATGTTAATGAACTCCGACTTGCTATACGAGGAATATTTATTTTTATTTCATTCAACAATGACGGGCTACCTAAATCCCCTTTCAAAAGTTTTTGTAAAAAAATAAAATGACTAACATTTCTTCTAGATAGAAGAGAGTTCTCCTTCACATCATTCAATGAATAGTTTTGTTCACAATGTCTTGGTGGGTAATAACCATGCATTTTGAAAAATAAAAATTTTGAAAATTTTCGAAGGACGTTGTCAATCAACTTGATATAGATTTTCTTATGCGGAGACCAAATTACACAGCAGTATTCCAACTTGGACCGAACAAGTGCGTGGAACAATGTTCTGATAGCTGAAATATTACAAAACTCTTTTGTATTTCTAAAAATGAAGCCTAAGGTTTTTGATGCAGTATTTGTGATATGTACAATATGAGGTATGAAAGTTAGAGCTGTATCCATGATTACACCCAAATCCATAATTTCGCTACAATTAGCAAGCGAGAAACCTTTTATGTTGTAGCAAAAATTTACTTTTTGGTTTTTCCTTGTAAAACATATTTTTTTGCATACGTCAATATTTAGATCCAATTTATTCTTCTTACACCATAAAATCAACATATCTAAGCTATTTTGTAAGTCCAAACAATCAGTTCTTGAATTAATGATATTAGCAATTTTGATAGATGAAAATTTTACAGTTGATATTACAAACAGAAACAACATCATTATAAAAAATATTGAAGAGACGAGGACCTAAATTAGAGCCTTGAGTGACACCACTGTAAGCACAATATGTGTTAGATCGAAAACCGCCATATTCTACAAATTGTTCTCTACCAATCAAAAGTTCTTTCATTAACGATAACAATCCATTGCAAAGGCCAAACAACTTTAATTTATATAACAAAATGCAATGATGAACGCGATCGAAAGCTTTGGCCAAATCAGTATATATGACATCAACTTGATTTCGGCTGTCTAAGGCTCCTGATACGAAGTTAGTGAATTCACATAAACTTGTCACGGTTGAACGACCTTTCATGAAACCATGTTGTTCTGGAATTATTTGTTCACCTACATGTGAGTAAATTATTTCCGAAAGGATTGAATCAAAGATTTTTGAAAAATTACACAAGAGTGAAATAGGCCGATAGTTCTTGATTTGCGCTCTGTCTCCTTCTTTGAATACAGGAATTACTCTACTCATTTTCCATATCATAGGATATGTGGATGAACGTAACATCAAACTGAAAATATGGCATAGGGGTGTTGATAAAGAGTCGATACAATCCACAATAAGAAATGCTGGTATATCATCAGGACCACAGACAAAATTAGCTTTCATTTTTTTCACAGCCGTCAGGATTTCTGTGTCGCTGATAGTGAACATATTGAGGACAGGATTGTAATTGCAAATATTTTGTGATGAGAAATCTTGGTCACATATTAATGGACAACATTTCCCATCACAAAACTGGCAAGGGTTAGATTTGTCATCACATACATTATCAGTTTGTCCAGAGACGAACACACTTGCAAAATGTTCTGCAAAACCATTTACAATGTCTTGCTGGTTGGTAAGAAGATTGTCTCGATACGTCATGGAACCCGGTATACCAGCTTTCCTTTTTTTTCTGATTGATGCATGTCCAAAATTTTTTTGGTTCATGTTGTAGAGAACTCTCTGCATTCTTGATAAAATTCCTATATTCTTCACGAATCTCATGCTTGATTTGTCGCCGTAGCTCTTTAACAATATCTAAATGATATGCTGATTTAGTTCTCCTATGACGACTTTTGAATTTGTTTTTTTCTTTAATTTTTTTGATTATTGATTTGGTAAACCATGGTGGATATTGGACAGATCTCGGTATAAAAACTTGTTTTGGTACGTATCTGTGTAGGTAATCAAATAAAATATTATAAAAGGAAGTACTTGCAGTTTCAGCATCAGGAATTCTCAAGATAGTAGACAAATCAATTTCTGCCAAAGCTATATACAGATCTTCTAATTTAGCCTTTCGAAAATTGAATTTAGAAAAATCATTTCTGCTGAGAAATAGGTTTGCTGAAAGCTGTACTTTACATAGTAAATTAATACCTAAACAAGGGTGATATATGTCTTCAAATACTAGCGGAAAGTGTCGTTTACAGACTTCCATAGATATATCATCATGTTCAGATGTTAGAATCAAATCGAGCATCCTATTGTATGAGTTCACTACTGAATTATGTTGTTTCAAATTATGAAATGAAAGAAATTGCGAAAAAATATTAAATAAATTTGTTTTCCTTGGACTAGATAAACACTCGAAAAATTCAGGTATGTTAAAATCCCCTGCTATCAAAACTGGACTAGAAAAATCAATTTCCGTGTCCAGATACTCTAAAAACAGGGAGTAGTCATTTAATGAGACAGATGGTGGAATGTACAAATCAACAATTATCATAGTGGCGACTTTAATACATAGAATTTCTATGTTCACGATCGGGGATTGAAAATTTAGATTTCGGGAGTTTATATTGTTTTTAATGGCAACAGCCACACCTCCTCCTCTACCTGTCACTCCATCACACCGATAAACGTTGTACTGCGTTGGAAAAAGTTCATTGGAGTTTAAGTGTGATAACTATTATTGTTATCAGGCGTGCATGGGCAGAAGTCTTGAACAAAATTTGCTGAAAAGCGCCAAGGATTGTGCAGACCTGCTGGAGCTTGACTTCAACTGAACGAGGAATCCGCCCAATATTGATCCTCATTATGCAAACAAGAACAAGATGCCTACTTTATTGAAAATATTCTAGTCAAAATGGGGGTTACCAGTTCCTCAATAATATTTGTTATAAATCATTTTATTCTGTTTATCCTTATAACCTACAATAATACATAATTATTGTATTGACTTTATTTTACTTCATACACGTTACAATGCTTTTCAACCAGGGAATTACGTATGATCAAATCATTCAAGTCAGCATTTAGAAACTCCCTGATGCAGTAAGAATGAGCCCTGGAGCATTCCATTAACTTTCTTGCCTCTCGCCTTATTGTCTTCTAGGTCAAGTGTTTCACCACAAATCCCAAATTCCGCGTAAACTCAAATGTACACTGTTGGGGGCTTTGGTTGCCTCTTCCACGAAACATCAAATA
Source organism: Anaspis maculata (assembly GCA_949128115.1). Taxonomy (NCBI): domain Eukaryota; kingdom Metazoa; phylum Arthropoda; class Insecta; order Coleoptera; family Scraptiidae; genus Anaspis; species Anaspis maculata. The sequence goes on from OX421967.1 coordinate 25,226,054, forward strand.
GGTAGTCGAAGACATGCAGCACTTGAATTCAAGTAGTCTCTCTGTCTCTGGAATTTCGAAAACCTCGAACTTTTGTATAAAAACACACCGTACACTTTAGCTATTTACGATACAAGTGTTAAAAGTGACAGGTATTATTTTGTGAGCGGGGACGCTTGCGAAACGAGCGCTAGCGAGTAGAGCAACCCCGCGAACAAAATAAAGACACTTTTAACGCGTGTATCGTACAAGATTTTATCTACAATGGTCTTTGAAATGTTTGGTAAATGTCAGAATTTATTGAAAATATGACAGGAACGCGCAGAATCATCATTTTTTCACGTCGCCCATGACGACGTGTTAAAAGTGACGGGTATTATTTAACGCTTGTTGATAATAGCTATTTACGATACGAGTGTTAAAAGTGACAGGTATTATTTTGTGAGCGGGGACGCTTGCGAAACGAGCATTAGCGAGTAGAGCAACCCCGCGAACAAAATAAGACACTTTTAACCCGTGTATCGTACAGGATTTTATCTACAATGGTCTTTGAAATGGTTGGTAAATGTCAGAATCTATTGAAAATATGACAGGAATGCGCAGAATCATCATTTTTTCACGTCGCCCATGACGACGTGCTAAAAGTGACGGGTATTATTTAACGCTTGTAGATAAACATTATTTAAGCATTCACCCACATTTTCTTGTTCAAGACGAACCAACTTAAAATGAAAATGAATTACACGGACAGTCCCTTGGATTTCAAAAAGTTTACTACCATGGACATACAACTGTGCAAACAGTAGTGCGAACCAAAGAATGTGCGAACAAAACGCTGCGTGGCCAAAAAACAGCTCTGGGATTAAAACACAACGCACCATGACAATGTCATGACAATCCTCCATTTTGTTTACAGCGCCCCCATCGGTAGTTAAAGTCGCGAATAACTTTGGATTGTAAATACAACCGATTCTGGTTTTGTCTTCACTGTTCTTTGGATACATCTCCCAGCAATCTACCATGCGTTGGCGAGATTCCCTTTAATCTCATTGAGATACATTCTTTACGGGGTTTCAATGCAGAGCATTGCAAATTCGTGCTTAGTTCATTGTTGGACTTCTGATATCCCCTTGTTCTGATATGGAAAATGCCGAAACTTGTTTTGAGATAGGACATCTTTCATGACTGTATCAATAGAATTTAGAAAAAATCACAAGAACGAGGATCTGTTGAGCTAAGCACAGCACAATTTCGCAATGCCTCACATTCCGCTCTGTAAAAATCGTATAAACTGCTGGACAACGAAGTTGTCGGTACCGGAAGAATGATTCTACTTTGGAGGCCAATATCTCCCGATTGTCAATTGCGATTTTCATTTTGTTTGTTGCGTTAACTAGCTTAATCCTTCCGTAACCTGTCCTATAATAGTGAATGTTGAGAAACTTCATGTGGATTTTCTACAGGGTGATACGTAAAATGATGCAAATTTTCAACGACTTCATCGTACCCCCATTTGTCAATTTTTTTTATGTATTCTAATGCAACAATTATGAAGTGTGGTGTCTTATCTCGAAAAGGTTTTAGAATTTCCCGGATTGGAAGTCTAACATTGAAGATATTAGGTTTGTTTTGGCAGCGATACACAACCGTTTCCAACCGTTTGGATTCTGCGCGCTTCCGTTAAGCCGTTCGGGCAGTGTAAACTTCGAGTTGCCAACTGTTGGTAAGCTGTTTGGGCAGGTGCCTCCAACGGTTCGAAAACAGTTTGTGGACGGTCAGAGGAGTTTGAGAATTAAAAAGAAACTGGTGATCAGACGCATGCGTACGCCTTTCTTCGCAATCGGGCGATCTTTGATTGATGGCGTGGCGCGTAATGTGACAGTGTGACAGTAAAGGTAAATAAAGACGCATTTTCGAGGTTAATTTAAAATAGTTTTACCTGCTGAAAGTTACATATTTACATTAATTCGGTAAATTTATTAAGGGGTTTCTGATGCGACTAACAAAGTTGTTGACGGGAATCGGTTTTATTTTTTTTTTTCGTCAAGTAGAAACTCCTCCAAAAAGAAAATGTACAGATATTGCTATCAAATTTTGAGAATTTTTGATTTTGATTTTTGAAAATTCAAAAACTAGATAGCATCGACAATGTATTTTTCCTCAAGAAAGTCGCATGCCAAATATGAACTTTTTATTTTCAAAAAAAGGCACCAAAAATGATTTCGCGTAGACATGAAAAAGTGAATTAGTAGAAGTCATTTTTGGTACCTTTTTTTTGAAAATAGAAAGTTCAAATTGCATGCGACTTTCTTGAGGAAAAATACATTGTCAATGCTATCTAGTTCTTGAATTTTCAAAAATCAAATTCAAATATTTCCAAAATATTTTGAAAATTTTCAAAATTTGATAGCAATGTCTGTACATTTTCTTTTTGAATGAGTTTGTACCTACTTGACGAAAAAAATAAAATAAAACCGATTTCCGTCGACAACTTTTTTAGTCGCATCAGAAACCCCTTAAATAAGACCTCGGCTTGGCGGGGAAAACTTGACAAGTTGTTGTGTTCCTAGTTTCAACTGGAACCGCTCGCTACGCGTTCTTGCAGCAAAAACTTTCCAACCACTTGAAAACTGGTTGGAGTCGAGTATGCGCGCTGAATCACAGTTAGCAAACCGTCCGCAACTCGCTGCCAAAACAAACCTATTAATTTTTCTGTTGAATGTTGCAGATCTATATTCAACATAAAAAAGCAATTATAGACTCCCAATCTGGGTGATTCCAAAACCGCTTCGAGATAAGACACCAAGCACACACCATGATTTTTGTATTAGAATACGTGAAAACAAATTTCTTGACAAATGGGGGTACGATGAAGTTGGTGCAATCTTGCAGCATTTTACGTATCACCCTGTAGAAATTATAGAGGAAGTTTCTTAACGTTCACTCTAACAGGATAGGTTACAGAAACATTAGGCTAATCAACACAACAAACAAAATAAAAATCGCGATCGGCAGTCGGGAGATATTGGCCTCCGAATTCGAACCACTTTTCCGATACCGACAACTCCGTTGTCCAGCAGTTTTGTTGAAAGTGGAAAATCATCTCACCAACAAAATATAGATTGCTAAAAGATGTATCTAAAGAGCCGTGAAGACAAAATCGGAATCGGGTGCAACAATCCAAAGTTCGAGAAAAAGAAAGTTAGAGTTTCGAGAAGGGCAACATTTTTAATACCGACATTCCAATAAGCTGTTTCGCTTGGGCAGGTGCGCGTGCGTAAAGGCGCCAAATTTTGAAAACTTTCGTACATTTGTCTGTTGAATGGCAACGCTGCATGCTCTGTCTACCCCCCTGAGCAGCTACTGATTCCTGGCTGCAGGGCCGATTCTAAGTGGTGTGCTGGGTGTGCCCCTGCACAGGGGCGGCCAAAATTCAAGGGCGGCGAGAAGTCTCCAATTTTTTCTAACGAAAAATTGAGTGTCAAAAAAGGAACTGATGTTATTTATGATTTTCGAGACCGACGACAGCCGCCCTGCGTAAATTGTGATTTTTTAGTGCCGAAAAAATACAACAGGTTGTCAAGAATGGAGGCGAGGCGGCCGCCCTGCGTCAACTATTATAGATATCAGAGTTCTTTCTCAGATAAGTATCTTAGGAAGGGCAAGAATTTTCATCTCTTGGTAACATTTCGGATAGTCTGTTTGAAAACGGATCGGCGTGAAAAAATGCGGTGTAGTACAAAAAAAAATCACAACTTTCAAAAAAACCGCACTACGATCAAAATTCGAAAACCGTTTAGAGATATTGATACGTGCTTTTCAGACTGCACTCAGAAAAAATCTGGGATCTTTTTCACAGAAGCCCTCACAGGGGCATTGAATATTGTGGACCGATTTTGCACTTCTTCTGTTTTCACCCTGTATAGCTCACTCAACGTCGTTGAACCTCTGTACCATCCAAGTATCTTACAGCCAAAAAAACACGCTATCCATCATGACCACGATTTTCAAAATCGATCCATTTTTACCTGAGATATTCACATTTGAAGTGAGGCAAAATTTTCTAGTGAATCAGTTCAATTGTTGCGCAGTTTATTTGAACAGCTTTATCTGATTCCATCCAACTACAAAATCAATATGCTTACCTATGGATTGGTATAAGTGCCTAAAAACTCATCTATAGGTCGCGGGAACTGCGCAATGCGCATCCTTTTCGTCGTTGAATTGACATAAAACGCTCGCGCAAGCGCAGACAGGGTGCCAAGGTACCGCTGTAGAGACTCGTTTGTTTTTAACATTTCTCAGACAAATCTTGAGTTTGGCACAATTATTTTTTTGATAAAGTGGCAATTGTTCAATAAATCATCTATATAATTTATTACAATTAAAGAAAACAGTATTCACAAGTACTAGTGAAAATAACATTATACCATATACCCATCTTTAGCACGCGATTTTTGCTCCCGCGACCTATAGGGTGTGTCGAGGGATATGCTGAAGTGAGGTGGCCATGGACGCACCTTGATCCTCAGCGGAAAATAAACTGCTTGACAATTGAACTGCAACACCTAAAAATTAGGTGCGTTTTCGAATTGAGATAGCTCGGAAAATATATGACGGATTCCAGAAATTCAGGCATGTGAGGAAAGATCATTCCTTTAACTATCGAGTGCTGGTATTGATGATAAGTTTGATTGCATAATTTGTCATATACAGGGTGCCAACGAAGAGCGTGCAGATATGGGCAATCTTTCACCTTGTACAACTTTCGAAAAAAAAGTCCGAGATTTTTTCTATCGCCTGCTTTTGGAAGGTTGAATCATTATGCCGAAACGGTTTTGAAATTTTGACCCTAACTTTTTTTTTCAGGACATTGTGCTCAATTTTCTTAAATATGCACTTTCTGATTAAGAAAAAGAAATAGAGACATTGTTTGTTCTCAAACGGCGTCCATATTGAATTTGCTTACGAATATTTTCATTTGAGCCTCCACATCCCCTAGAAACTACCCCTTTTGGGACACCGTCTCACAACAGGATATGCAATGCTTCATTTAAAAGGCATAAGAAAAGTACTCATCAATAATTTAATTGAAATAAATATTCTACGATGACCTCACACGTACAGCTCCCTGAAAACCACCCCTTGACTTCAAGGGACAGGGTTGGTATGATAAGACATGCAATACATGAAAATTCCAAAAAACGTCTTTTTCAACTGTTCCACTAAAAAAGTGATGCTACACGATGACCTCTGGGTAGGTCATCCCAACAGTAGCTACCCTTTCGAAAAAAGAACTACCCTTTAAAAAACCAGTACTTCCGCAATACCTCATTTGTTAGGATTTTTTTGAAATCTGTCGCAATAGTTTGCCGCTACGATGATTTTATTCACATATCTACCCGAAACTACCCCTTCAATATCGCATAGTCTTTACCTTGATGCGTGTGAGGTCATCGCGAAATCATTTTGAACTTATTCAATCGCACCTTCTCCTTCTCTGAGCTTTCAAATGAGGTATTGCATACCTTTTACTAAAGGGGTGATAGTTTCAGGAAAGGTTTTGTACTATCATCGTAGAAAGCACCATCATTTCAATGAAACGGTTAGTAGGCAAAAGTTCTTTCAACTTGTAAATAACCCATCAAGGTAGAAGCTATGCGATATTGAAGGGGTAGTTTCGGGTAGATATGTGAATGAAATCATCGTAGCGGCAAACTATTGCGACAGATTTTCAAAAAAATCCTAACAAATGAGGTATTGCGGAAATACTGGTTTTTTTAAAGGGTAGTTCTTTTTTCGAGAGGGTAGCTACTGTTGGGATGACCTACGCAAAGGGTCATCGTGTAGCATCACTTTTTTAGTGGAACAGTTGAAAAAGACGTTTTTTGGAATTTTCATGTATTGCATGTCTTATCATACCAACCCTGTCAACCAGGTCATCGTAGTATATTTATTTCAATTCAGTTATTGATGAGTACTTTTCTTAGGCCTTTTAAATGAAGCATTGCATATTTTGTTGTGAGGCGGTGTCCCAAAAGGAGTAGTTTCTAGGGGATGTGGAGGCTCAAATGAAAATCTTCGTAAGCGAATTCAATATGGACGCCGTTTGAGAACAAACAATGTGTCTATTTCTTTGTCTTAATCAGAAAGTGCATATTTAAGAAAATTGAGCACAATGTTCTGAAAAAAAAGTTAGGGTCAAAATTCCAAAACCGTTTCGGCATAATGATTCAACCTTCCAAAATCAGGTGATAGAAAAAATCTCGGACTTTTTTTTCGAAAGTTGTACAAGGTGAAAGATTGCCCATATCTGCACGCTCTTCGTTGGCACCCTGTATATGACAAATTATGCAATCAAACTTATCATCAATACCAGCACTCGATAGTCAAAGAAATGATCTTTCCTCACATGCCTGAATTTCTGGAATCCGTCAAATATTTTTCGAGCTATCTCAATTTGAAAACACACCTAATTTTTAGGTGTTGCAGTTCAATTGTCAAGCAGTTTAGATTGAAATTGTTCATAATTTTCTTTAAAATGTGGGGGGCTTTGGCGGTTTCAGGCCCGCAAAAGTGAAAAAAATCGCCTGCGGTGCAATTTCTAGAGAGCCCAGACGCCCCCGCTAGAAAATTGCTGCGGTGTCACAGCTGGCGGGCGACCAAATATTTTTCGCACAAGGGCGGCCGACGAGCCAGAATCGGCCCTCCTGGCTGTCACTTTTACACACACCCCAAATTATTTGTGGAATTTCAGGTGCACTATAAGATTTTCTAGTGTTAATTTTCAATATGAGTGTACAAAACTATGAAATTCGCGCCACATATGCACACCCAAACGAAACGATACCTATTGTTGAGCAGTTTTCATTTGGTCCTCAAGACATTTTTCCACAGATAGGAGGCCTTTTTCTAGGTTCTGGCACAGAAATTGATCGCTATATATAGAAGTCAGGTCAGAACTGTATTGTCGATGGTTCATTTTTTGAAAGCTGCACGACTCCTTCTTCGACACGGCAATAGGTACAAAAGCCTTGTGAAGGAGTCCATTGTCGTGGAGCGAATGCCTTTTGCCTTTTGCCAACTGTTCTCATGCTGTTTTAGTTTCATGGCCTTTCTAGCAAACGGTTCAACAGCTCGATTGTTCGCGTGGCATCCTCCTTCATTGTCCTTCAGTCTAGGATCGTGTGTGTGTCCCTGTGGCGGTATTAGTGAAAATTGATTGAGAGTGGCTCAGTTCGATTAGATACTATTCCTGGATGCAGATTTTCTTTGGCGGCCATCGATCTGTGGCGTCTGAAAACCTTGGTGTTGGCCTCTTTGAAACGAAGACATAATTTATTTTATCATCTATTGGATCTTTGATGCTGCTAGTCTGATTTCCACGTTCAAAGGTGCATTGTGAAGAAAATTTTGGCAAACACAAGAAGATTATTACAGATGTCTGGTAACCTTCTTCTTCAATTGACGTGACCGCTCGGTTAGTACACACCAAAGTACTAGAGAGCGCATAGAGAAAATCCACCTGCCCCAGCGGGATTTGAACTCTGGACCTCTGGGTTTGAAGCCAGAAATGGAGCCCAACGAGCTACCGCCGGGATTGTCTGGTAAGTGTTTTTGTCAAAAAAATATCAACGGATGAGTCAAAAGTGACTATGAATAGGGGCCGCGATACTGACTGCTTCGATTCAGATATTTTCATCACCAAAGAATTGCTCGAACCGTGTTTCTACTGATATTTGATACAAATAAAAGTTGACACCCACGTGGAAGTCGTGTGAGAACCAAATTTTCTTCTGGGGCGGTCAAAATTCAACATTTTCTTTTACACTCCACCTTTAACAAGGATCTGCTATGGAAATTTTCCTTAGAAGCTTCTAGTACTTAAAACTTACAAGGTTCGTGCAATGTTGAGTTTTGACCGCTGGCGCTGCTCGGAAAAAACTTGTTAGTGCACGTTTTCCACGTGTGGGTTTCGACGTTCATTTATGAAACATCACTTGAACGCAGTTCGAGCTTTTATTATTTACTGATGAGAATATTAGCTACGACCTATGATTCCCGAACCAAGAAAAATCTTGTCGACATAACAATAATCAACAATTACAATAATAACCTTTTTGTGTATTAAGGACGGAGTTGAATTGGTAAAATAAGCGTTGCGAAATCAATCCTTGTGGGTTTATTCCTTGACGGGATTGATTCCGCAACGCTTATTTTACCAATTCAACTCCGTCCTTAAGACGGCGTCGCCGATTAAGTACTGGAGTTTACAATTCGATGTAGGAAGTTACGATATGCGGACAAGTGCATGTTTTTAAGGCAATACATTACCACATGTGCGGGGTTATATTCAGAAAAAAAATTGAACTTTCTTTTGACAAAAACTCCACTTTGATATGACCCCCGGATCAATAGTTACGAATCTTTCAAAACGACTGCAAAGCTACGGCTCGACGCTATATGCGCCTCTGCAAATTGAAAATCTGTAAGGGCGTGTGTTTCCGACCGATATCAACGTGCCATTCGGCTATATTCAACATTTTGAATAGCCAATACTATAGGTACCTGAAGAATATTGGCACACATACTATAGGAAACATTTTCGTTCAATAACAGAAAAAAAATAGAAGGTAGCAATAAAACTTGTGGGAATTTTGAAATCAACAATTCTTCAACGATGCGTTCAAATCCATAATAATGAACGTATAAAAATATACCTATACCTATTGAATAAACAATCGACATGTCGGAAGGCGCTTATGCGTTCTTGCTTTGTCCGTTTTTGAAGTGAAACTTCTATTCTCGCGCCTAGATCACAACACACCACTAACGCAGAACCACACATGGGAGTGAAACTGCTTCATAGCATCAGTGGTTGTAACGAACGCCTGTAACGATGTGCTGTAACGTTGTCTTGTCTGACCTTGGGGTGACCAGCGTCGTCCCAGGAAATGAAAGAATAAGCTGTTGCAGCGTTCGCCGCGTTCGGTTCTATTTTTTACTAATCGCCGACACTGGACTGCTCTTCGTGTTGTCGTACTGTTGGCCCGACAAGAATGGCTCTCGACTTGGCTTGAATAGATTCGAGCGGATGTGATTCATTATAGGGATAGGGAGGTATATTCAGGGCCGGGCCTAGCAGGCGTGCAGTGCGTTCCGGCGCGCAAGCGAGTACGGCAGGCGGCAAGTCATAGGAGCGGTAATATAATAATTAAGTTGAATTTCGAAGGATTCTTTTCATTCCCGCATTTGGTGGGGCTCTCCACTGCCGAGCGCAGCGAGAAAAGAAATAAAATAAGTCTAATCGTGAAAAAATCATGTCGAAAGTACTCTACCCTTTGAGTCACCAATAATAATAATAATAATAATAATAAAATTGATAATAAGAAAAACAAGATGATACAAACCGTGAGGGAGCGGAGCGGGAGTACGAAAAGAACACCTCTTCGAACGTTGTTTGCTGATTGATTCATATGTATAGAAGTTTCACTTCTTCCGAGGGTGACTATGGTCACGCACTCACGTTTTTTTTATCCGTCTGTTCGTTACAGCATTCCTAGTCCTAGACGGAAGAATTTTTGTGAACAATTATTTTTTGTTAGTAGGTAATCAGAATCACTCTTTTGAACTCTCGTTACATAATTTTTTTTAAATAGACCAATTTTCTAGGCGAGGCTTCCTGTACTGAACAAACCGCGAGATAGGGAGAATGACTTCTTTTATAGCCTTTCGTCATAATAACTTTATTCACGAAGCCACTGTTACTCGAAATATTTCGATTTCAACAATTGGGAAACAGTAAGTTGTACCTATTTACTACTCTGTTTGAATATCCAGTAGCTACTCGATTTGATGCATGTCTGATGTCTTCAACTCGTGAAGGTAAGTATGGTAAGTATATGCATTTTTGAACAACTCTTAATTGCCTACCTATAAATTGTTGTACATTTCAACATGGCCAAAATTCGGTTGAAATTCTGGCAATACTATCAATATCTATAGATAATTAATGTGTCAGTTTTAAATAGTAGTTTTCATCAGGTCTGGAGCGCATGCTCATGTTCCTTGCTGGTCGGCAAAAATTCGACCTTCGCGTGCTTGCCAGACTCTCGCAGCTCTGTAATCATTCTCACCACTCTATACCTCTGGTGCTAGCTGACCCGAACTGTCAAATCTTGCGCATATCCACTGAACACAAAATCCTCATGAAAACACCTATTGAGTCAGTGATCAAAACACATTTGACAGAGGTCAATGTGACCAGCTTATAGGAATGCATCAACTTACTTTGTGTACCAAATTTGGTCGAAATCCAGTAATAGGGGATTCTAGTATATGGAGTGGTCGAAAGTGCGCAGCAGCAGGTTTGCTGAAAAGGCGGCAATTCAAACGATTCGTGCAAGTTTCTATTTTTACATGGGATATTGGCCAAATCGGTAGTTTTTTCATACAAGAAATTGTTTCACGTGTACTAAATTTATAGAGCATGAAATTTAATACAATTTTTAAATATTAACGCTATATACAAAACGATTTTTTTTCTGAAAGTCAGTATTTTACAAATGAAAAGTGTGGAAACACCGAAAACAACACGATCGAGCGGGCGAGCGGCTATCACGTGACAACAGCGATGCTATCAACAGTGGCTTGTACTGGGTCCGGAATCTCTTGTAAGGATCCACTGGAGTGAATAAAGTGCAGGGAGCATAAATATGCGATATGTGTCTTTTGTAATGCCTGCGACTGCGATACTTTGGAGTCGACGAGTGTCACGTCACAACCAAAAGGTTTACATAACCTAATTCATTTTTCTGACTTGTTGCATCGCGCACAGTTCTTTAATTGACCTCGAAATTGACGTTTGGGGATATCACCTCCACGGTATTTTGAGCACGTTTTTGGGAATCTTTCAAAATAAAACAAGTTTTGCTCATTGTTAGCGGCTATCACTTCTGCAGTTCCAATAACAGCAATGTTTATTGGATCCGCTACTATTTTTGCCGATTTCCATTAGCAGTAACCACTTAAAACACACCCTATTATCCAATTATACTTTTTAGTGGGCTAAAACTTACGATTCAATCGCAAAAATTAGTATTCACTCAATTTTACTGTGTTAATTTTCGGAATTTGCACGAATTTTATCACGTGACCGGAGTGTACCAATGGCAAGCCCTCCACATTTCGCACATGCGTCAGGAGAAAAGGTAAACTAGATTCGTCTATTAAATTTGGAATTATAACACAGAAACCATTTTTAAGACTCAACTTTGAAAGCCTCATCTATCTTCGTTATAATGCATTTCCGATATACCTACATTTTTTCGAGAAAGTCTACTTATTTTTCGATGCTCTACCACTTCCTAAAATATTGACAAAAAAGTGTAACACCCTGTATATACGATAATGAACAATCACAGACAAACCAGAGTTTTTCAGCTGAGAATATAAAACCGCGGGCCAGCTTACCGCGAGACCGGGCTGAAATGATGAGCTTGAAATTGAAGCCCTAATTGACGATTTTTACAATAACAATATTTGGAAAAGGATTTGAAGTTTTTCTGGAAAACGTAAATTTTCCTGGAAAATGTAGGTTCTAGTTTTTCGTACAGTTATAACGAAGATGTTTCACATTTGTTTATCTTTCTCCTAAATTCAAATTCCCTACCCGAAGGTGTGATGTCTCGAACCAAAATTTCCATCCGTTCCTTGCTACTATAAAAATTTGAAAAAATGGGAAAACCAATCATAAGCCAAGTTCTTTAAACTTTATGTAATTATGTAGAAAATGCAGATATCGAAACTGTTGGGCGCAATTCGTGTGAGCAATAATTAACCTTTTCAATAAAGGCGGTCTCTCTCGCACGATTTACGTCACAGCCCCACATAACCGCAGTGTGGTGCCGCGCACTTCATAACAAACGGAGTTTCCCTTGAAGATATTAGACGCCGTTATAGCTAGACACCACCAACTGCGCGGTACGAACGCTCACGAATCTATCTCTCTTTTCTGAAAAGGTCCATTGACATGCGAAATGGGAACAGAGAAATAGAGAAAGAACAAAACCAATACATTCAAACAGACGATCAACTTTCGACTTGTTCATCTGATCCAGGTATAGCCTAATAAGGGGGGGGGGGGGCGGGGGCAATTTGTCGTTGGCCCACCTGAATTTAGGGGCGAAATTTTCATATTTTGCCCCATAGACGCGATTTACCGTATATACGTCACTGCACCTAGGTGTTTATTTCTCACAGATCTTACACCTAGATTTTCTTGATACGATTACGCATGAAAACTCACCTCATGAACAGTTACCTACATGCTTCCAGCTTCCACATTTTCTCATTCATCCAAATAGTTCGACAAAACCGTAATTCTTGTTTCTTTATTGCTTTTTGCTACCCTCAAACGTTCGCACTCTGCCCTAATCAGCAAAACAATGCAACTAATACGTACATAAAGCACTGAATCGACCAATCCTGAATGGGCGTAACAAATGGGAGGGGCCTGGAACAAGGCACGTTCGAAACGGTCATAATATTTGGACTGGGCCTACAATTCAGTCTAAAGCCACCACTCGTGTAGCCGAGACCGCGCGCATAACAATAATCCCTTGTTTCCTTTTTTCGACCTCCGATTTGAACATTTTCGCCGCAAACTTCGCTTTTTCGTTTGTATTTTTCCGAGAGTCTCATGGTCAAGATGGTCGAGATCTGGTGATGATTTTTTTTCCCCCGGTGAAGTGCCGTAGTGCCGAATAGAGTGTGTTGGATGCATACCGATCGGCAATAATGACCGTAACCGGTGGTGTACCGAACATTCAGGGGATCATGCAGAGACAACAACAATGTTTCATTGGATACCCTTTTCAAGGTTTGTTTGTTATGCATCATCAGTTATTTACCTTATTATAAGCCTTTTTGCCCAGCAGTATCTCATCTATCTAGGTACCAACTTACAGTATCAGCATGTTCCCAGTTTTAGCTAGGAGAGCTCTCAAAGTTAGCAGCCTCTGCATTCGGCAAGCTATCAAGCGGCTCCTCCGCCAACTTTACGGGTTTGTGGATTTTCCCCTATGTTCAGCTGGGGCCGAAGTTTCCAACTGATATCTTTCTTGTCTTCCAAATGCGATTTTACAATTTCTCTATAGATGAGATGCCAGTGGAAAAAATTCTTTTGACTTCAATGGGGCCTTGCAATTGAAAAACTCAACGTGAGGTCGCCACTACGGTAGGGGGCGCCTACTTCGATAAAGCGGCCGTAACGACGCGAAAAACAGGGGAGTTTGAGTAGTTTGACCAGTAACTGACAGTGACTGGAGACGTCAAGCAAGAAACAGAGGTTATCCAAATTTCAAATCGAGACATAAAATGACGGACGTCGGTCGCTGAAGCGTCAACGCCGTCAAAATCGTCGAATTTGCCCCCAACGGTCGTGGCGCCCTCGGTATGTAAAAGTGGCAGTGCAAGGCCCCATTAGAGGCTTGTCAGCTAGAGGCGCGCTGAAACTTTCGGCTTTGTCGTTCAAAACCAATTTTTTTAGATTTTCTGGAATGTGTTATACCCACACCCACCTAATGCACAATTAAGCATAGAACGGTGCCTTTTAGCAGTAAAAACTGATTTTCTTCGGCTTACACACAAAAAATTGCTACGGATCCAAGACAAGTTGATCACGCCCCCTTACCTCCACGGTAGTTTCTGAAGAATTTTTGTTGCTGGTTTCTTTTTTGCGCAGTCTTCTTACATAGTGTCCTCTTTCAAAAATTCTCCATGCAAAACTGGCGAAACTATCCAACAAAAATGTGTCTCGAAAATAAAATGAGCCGCTGTCATCATTTTTTATCCAGGTTTGTCAGAGAATTAGTTTTGCATGGAGAATTTTTAAAGAGGACACTCTGTAAGAAGACATATTGTTTACGCCATACCTGACTGTTATTTCAATAGTAGGTACCTCACAGCTCTGATACAAGACACATAATTCAACAAATAATGCCCTTCTAAAGGTATACCTGAGTGAAAACTGAAAATGAATGATTTTCATAACGACGGGCCGTTAGTTTTCAAAAGACCCGCTATAACGCCTGCTTCAAAGCCCGCAGGCCATAATCATAAGTATAGCGTTTTCCACTTATACTTGCACTGCCCCGGTTCGAAGAATTTTTGTCGTAACGTCATTGGCCAAAAAATTCAAATCGTCCAATAGCATCGTCTAAAACTGCCCTGAACCGTCCTGGTGCACGCAAAAGCAAGTAGAAAACGCTAAAAGTTTCAGATCTCAGGTGCAGGCTGATGGTTTTGAACTGATGCCCTGGCTTGCATCGGTATAGCCGGACTTTGACGAAAATTTTGATGAAACCCGCAATAAATTTAGGAAAATCTGAAAATTAAATTCCATTCGGAATTGGATGGGGAACAACTTGGCTTGACATTTTTTTTGTGGAAGGTCAAAGGTTCAAGAAGTTACCATTTTCAAATTTGTTGCTCTTTTGCGGTTTTTTCACTGCCTGAAATATATTTTCGGGGTCAAACAATACGATGGAATGGGTTTTCAGGAGATGCGATGCAGGTTATACGGGTACAGCGTGGATGATGGTACGGGAGAGGAACCACTTCGCGGTTCATTAAGCAAACTTATTCGCATCACAATAGTCATCATTGTAACACTAGTTTCACAATATACTCGTATGAAGCACGTAAGGAAAACGGGTGATTATTCCACTAATTTGAAATTTTGAATTTTGAAAGACACAAGCCACGCAAGGGTTAGTTGATGCGCCAGAAAAATTGAAAAAAAAAACGCCCTTGATCAATGAATTTTTCTTCAAAAGACTCTTATTCAATGATTGGGTTTTATCTTGTCAGACGAGTTCCACGACCCGTGCATATTTATTGTTGTTAGATTTGACCGATCATTCTCAAATGTCGTCGGTATCGAGCTGAAATAAACAGATAAGATTCGAATAACGGAAGGACGAACTACTTCATATGTTGAACTTTTCGGAAGGTACGGCGGAAGATTTAGAAAAATTTTACTAGGAAACGAACGAAAACAAAAATTCAAAAAGCATCAGTCGCACAAATTAATAGCCTCTGGTGAAATTCGAAAACTGAAAGGTTATAAAATCGAATATAGTTTTCTATTGATATATTTAGGAAAATTGGGGGGTGGAAGGAAATTTTAAGAATAATTCGGTCAAGAAGTTTGGCTCTCTTCCTACTACTTCGACTGCAAACTTCTCTATATACTTCGACTACAAACTTAAAAGTAGCAACCTACCTGCATGTTCATTAGAAAGTCAAATGGTTCAAAATACATAGGAGCAGTGCTATGAGGGGTAGGTGAATGAAAAGAACAAAGAATATGAGACAGTCAACTTATGTACGCATTGTATGAAACAGTCTATTATGTTAGGGACGCGACGGTAAATAAGCACATAAAGTGACCGCATCTAAGAAAAGTTAATAGGCATGGTCGACCATGCTAATAGACACTATTCATTCACTTGACTCCTATAAACTGTGAAAATGGCATTTGGTTGGTGAACATAGAAATCCCTACCAAGCCTTTAATATTTTGTATACATTTGATATTAGTGACAATGGTAACAACATACCTACATGATTTTGACATGCATGATTCAAACTTTTCATCTGTTCTCTTCTCTTCTCATCAACCTTTCAATTGATGACGTTTTTAATTCAAAAAGTTCAAATGGATTTGTGTTTTTTTAATGTTTGAAATGGAACGATCGTATAGCGGATTTTGCACGAAAAATACAGTCGCACGCCAACTTGAGGACGTTCGTTTTCCTGTCACTATATTTAGAAAGTATGTACACTTCTGTATACCGGGTGTTTCACTTTTTTGTCAATATTTCAGGAGATGGTAGAGCATCGAAAATAAGTAACTACTTTCGCCGAAAAAAAAAGCAAAAAATGAAAAATTAGAAAAAAATAAAACATCATGTTTTTCACAAACGAGACAAAAGTCAATGTGACCAGCTTGTAGGTATGCATCAACTTACTTTGTGTACCAAATTTGGTGGAAATCTAGAAATTAAAATTGAAATTAACACAAAAACCATCTTTAAAATTCGACTTTGAAAGCCTCTATCTCCGTTATATTATAATGCATTTCCGATGGAAACTTTTCCGGAAAAGTCTACTGATTTTTTGACGATATGCCATCTCCTAAAATAAGTGTATAACAGCCTGTCTGTATTCATACAAATTTCTCAAGTTTGTGTTTGCATTTTATTATTGCTCTTCTTCTGTAGAAGTACAGAAGGGTGCTGGATAGACTTGAGGAATCATCGGCATCGGCAAAAGGGTACATTAAGCTTGACGAAATAAAAAAGTAGCAAAAAAGAAGCAAAAAATGGGAGTGGCATGGAGGGACTACACTGGCAATCCTTGGGAACAAATCATAACGGTAAATCAGAGTGACCTGCCCGATGCCCTCAAAAAAAGTTCACGTTCGTGGCTTTCGACGCCCCGTTATACGGTTATAACCACTTACACACCCGATTTCCAAGAATTGGAAAAATAATACCTGTTGCCGAGCTTCAATGGGGACCTGTACGGTTTTATTGGGGGGCAATTTACTTTCCATAATAACAGTCAACATTTTTACAAGGGCTCATTTTTCACTACCGACCTGACTTTTGTCCTCATCAGAGAGTCAGGCGAAAGATATCCGTTTTTAGTTATTCACTAGTATGGGACTATAGGTATATCCTCGGTGTTGAAATAATAATGTGGCTCACTTCGGAGAATGTCTGGAATCATTTCTAAGCTAGAATCATTGTTGCCCATGAGTTTATGCTAACGAATAGACCTTAGGATCCCTGTGGTGTTCGAAATGTCATCATTTGGGTTGGTTTTGGTGGGAATACAAATTCTAAAATTTTGGCGAATTATTCGCAATTTTTTGCCCATTATCGCACATCATGTTGGTATGAACTTGGCTTTAGGGCCCGTTCATGTTCTGTTCCTAGTTTATTTTACCTATATATGACAGCGTACGAGGGCGGCTGTAACAGCGGAAACAAGTAAACAAGTTGTATTGAATTAGATCGGGAGTGGCAATAGTGGCATACTGTTAGAAGAGTCATTCTGAAAAATTCGTAGATTTTGAGCCGTATAGCGTAGGTCAAAGCATCGAGGTACCGTAGTATCGAAGTAATGTCTCTTTTAAAAGAAATTTCAAAGTGTTTTTTGAATATAATCTCGCATAATCTCGTTTCTTCAAAATAAGATAATTGACCGCATATCGAGAATTTCAAGTGTAGCAGGCTAAATTATTACATACTGTGGTTGTCTACTGCGAATAAACCAAGGTGTTTATGAACTTAACATGCGAGATAAATAAGGTATCGGTCAGCGTTTACACTTTACACCAGATATATAGTTCTTATCCCTGAAGAGTACTTAGTTCATGACGGCAGACGGATAGACGGATGGCCTAATGGATAGACGGACGGATGGACGGAAGTATATGACCACAAACTTCACTCGCTTCTGGAGATAATTTCAAACATTTGATTTTTATCAAATCCAAGACATCATATTCACATGATATTACGTTTCACATTTCAGCTCAAGTAAGTCTGATGGGTGTTGAGAGTAGGTAGCCGTCTTAGGGGCTGCAAAGATGGGCAATGGTCGCGAGGGCAAAAGAGGCAAAGAAAAAGACGGCCTTGCCTTGCTTGGCTTGCTTTTATGATGGAAATAACGCTATTTTCTCGGCTTGATCGATGTTTTCAGCAACATACAAAATTGGAATTATTATATTCATCTACAGAGACAAAGTGACTTAGTTTCAATACGGACCATCTCGTCTATTTTATGATAGTAGCTCAAGTTAACCTCTGATGAATTTTCATTCAACTGAAGTTTGAATAAGTAAGTACATTTTTCTTGTCGACCAAATCTTGAAAATTGGATAACACCCACCCTTTGAAATAAATGACTAAGGAACTCACCCTGTGTATACAAAAATACCGAATCGGGAGAATGAAGTGAATATTAAGGTTGCAGTCTCCTAACCTACAAATCAGCGAAAACTTTGTAGTCATCTCTCATCAAAACCAATGAATGAGGAGTGATGAAAACAGTCGTAGATTTCTAAAATACCATAATGAAGCGAATGATATGTTGAGGTTTTGCATTTCTCCAGATTTTAGAAAATAAAAATTAAATATCAAGAGTTTTTGCAATGCCTCCAAAAAAATTATATCACTCGCTAGCCAAGTCACATTGCTAAGGTCTTTGACTTTCTTGCATTTCTTGCTCTGCTCAATAATTTTTATTGTTTAGTCTATCACTAACAGTTCCTCAAAATCGCACTTCAAATAATGAAAATAGTGAGGGGCGAAGCCTCACCTTTGGAGCTCTCATATCTTGAAAAATATAAACGTCATTAATTATTTCCAATATTTTTTCTCGTGTTCCTGAGTGGATTCTATACAGGGTGTCCCAGAAATGGCGCATAAACTCTCCAGTACGTTGCTGGGAATTCATCATAGAGTCGGGAAAAAATAGTAGAAAAATTATTTGGCTTTTATTTATTAAGTTATCGCCAAAAAACTAAACGGTCGATTTGGCAAACGTGCACGACTGCACGTGTTCACCTACATACGTACCGCTAGGTAAGAATACAATTATTCCAATATAAACATGGTCGTCATAGAAACGGTCATTGTCAGGGCCAATTTAGACATTTCCTTGTAGGTACTGATACTGGTGCCCACTGGCACAGCTACTGGCTTTGATAGCTACCGATCGCACCTGTTCGTAATTTCAACAACTTTCGCGCATTCAGAAAATAAACTTGTAAAACTGCGTTTCTCCCATTTTTATTTAGGAGTTACTGAGGCTGTTTCAGAAAGAAATTCACTTCAAAAAACGCCACACCCTTTTCACTTATTTAACTTGTTCCGAACTAACAATCCAAAGAATCCTTGCAAATCATGTGCGATAATTAACATCCGTCAGGCTCCTTTGACGATAGGAGTTTGGGGCTACCCGTATTCGAAGAAAAAGTAACTGCATGCAGTCCCAGTGAAAATTTGTGATCCTTTCGATCTGGTTCATTCTGAAGCAGTTCGAAAACGTCCTCTTCAGCATCGGGTACCCTTACATGACGAGGGCGGCCGCGATCTGCTTGTAATATTGCAGATGCTACCTGTCCGGTCCTTCTGACTCTTTCTTCTGTTCTCATCATCACATACGATCGGGATGCTTTCTTTGAGGGTATTGCTGGGGGTAAATAATGCGATCCGCCTACAAGTGATTGCCGCGACGTTCTCCCAAAATCAGTAACTTATCACTGTATTCGCTAGCCGCATACATTATTCGCGGAAAAGTGGAAACGAGGCAGGAATGATGCAAGATGACACTCTAATGACACTGACTGATCTAGGATTGTCAGAAATTGACGATTTTTTATTTATTCAATGTCAGATTGTAGGTATACCTACTCATACTCATTTGTTTTTCACCGATGATGCCAGATCCATTTTCTGGGTAATTTGATTGAAAATTTTCAAAATTGAAAATTGGCTGTAGCCGTTAATCAAAAGTTGTTGAGGATAATTTCACCAGAAAATGATGAAATGGCTTTGTCCCCATGAGATAAATATTGCGGTTTTGAAAAACTCACAGAAATAAAGAAGTTGAGTTTTCAAATGCAAACTCTTATATCTCGAAGAGTGGTCAAGGAGGAATTTTTTTACTATTTTTCTAGAGTTCCCTGGAAGGTCCGCTACAACGTAGTGGAGAGTTTATGCGCCATTTCTGGGACACCCTGTATACAGGGTGGTGAAAATTTCGATGCTCACCATTGGTATCTTGGAAACGGTAAGAGATACGAGGTCGGTTAAATTAGAAAAAAGTTGCGCATTTTTGTGGCGATTGAGAATCTAAAAAGAAACTTTGAATATTTTGATTGGTTTACAATTTATCACGAAAAAACTGAAAATTTTGATTTCAGAAATTATTTTTTATCTTTCCAACCATTCAAGCTATTTCAATCAAACTTGGTAGTTTTATGTTTTTGATCACTCCGAGTCGATCAACGTTGGCAGAAATTATTTTCCAGGCCTTCTAGATGTCAAATTATGATAGTCAACTTTTGTTTTTCTTATGGCCGCCATATTGGATTTTTGCACTTATGAATAGAGAAAAAAATTAGCTTTCCGAATTAGTAACCACCATGTTCTTTTTATGACATTTCAGGCGTCAAATTTTGAAATTCTCGTAAATTATTGACAAAATCGGGAATGCTTTGAAAAACAATTGAAATATTATCAATAGCAACAACAAAAAAGTGACAGATGGTGTGCAATTGACGTATCTAACTTCTTAATCGTGTTTTGTGCTTGTTTGTACCGGTAGTTCATAAATTGAATGGGTCAAGGGTGATGTGAGTTCAAAAACGTCTGTCGGAACTAGCATATTGTTCTTGTTAAAGTTTGACAAATTTATTAGAAAAGGAGTAAGGATTACCCTAGTTTCGACAGACGTTTTTGAATTCACAGGCACCCTTGACTCATTCAATTTATGAGCTCTCGGTACAAACAAGCACAAAACACGATTAAGAAGTTACGTTTCGATACCAAGTTGGGGCTGAGACCGCCGTAAGTGCCGTTACCATAGCAACGGCGGATACCAACTAATCAGACCGCGCTGTATTTGGCGAGTTACGCCGTCACAAACTTCGCGCCTGCAACTTGGTATCGAGCCCTTAGATACGTCAATTGAACACAATCTGTCTTCTTTCTGTTGTTGCTATTGATAATATTTCAATTGTTTTTCAAAGCATTCCCGATTTTGTCAATAATTTACGAAAATTTCAAAATTTGACGCTAAAAATGTCATAAAAAGAACATGTTGGTTACTAATTCGGAAAGCTAATTTTTTTCTCTATCTATTAGTGCAAAAATCCAATATGGCGGCCATAAGAAAAACAAAAGTTGACTATCATAATTTGACATCTAGAAGGCCTGGAAAATTTCTGCCAACGTTGATCGACTCGGAGTGATCAAAAACATGAAACTACCAAGTTTGATTGAAATAGCTTGAATGGTTGGAAAAATAAAGAATAATTTCTGAAATCAAAATTTTCAGTTTTTTCGTGAAAAATCGTAAACCAATCAAAATATTCAAAGTTTCTTTTCAGATTCTCAATCGCCACAAAAATGCGCAACTTTTTTCTAATTTAACCGACCTCGTATCTCTTACCGTTTCCAAGATACCAATGGTGAGCATCGAAATTTTCACCACCCTGTATACCGCTCTGGACTTGGAATGAGATATTTTTGAGACACCTGTATAGTATAAGCATTGTATAACTACTCCTATACTCTATACACTGATAGAAAGGACCACCAGATTCATCCGCTTGAAAAGTAGTCCCAAGCGTTACCCGCGAAATTTAAAATTCCAGTTAGAAAGAGGTGCTTATTTCCGTTAATCACAGCTAAGTGCTATGGTAATTTTGAATGGCACCAGTTTAATACCAATTTTAATGAATGAGAAAATAATATTTTTGAATGGAGCTGATTTTATTACACAACACTCACAACAGCCGAGCCGACTAAAAATAACAAACATCATAGAGAAATGGAGGTTAGAAATCGTACACGTAATTGTCAAACTCGGTGAATGTAATGCCATTGGCTTGGCGTAGGAATAATTTGCCCGGGTAAGACTACCAACCGAACAAAACTAATATTAGTTCCAAACGCGCCGATGTTGTTATAGTCTTTGGTGCTTTTGTTTGCTATAGGTTACATCACTGAAATTTAAAAAAGTCCGTTCTATCGGTGTACAGACTATAGTAGGCCAGCCGTCGTTCAAATTGTGAAGGTTGTGTAAAGCACGGACAGATGGCGTGTTCAGGATCTGTCGCTTTTCGAAACTCAGCAAAGAGCGCGAAAGCTGGGTTCAGCACTCGGCTTCATCATTTACCGTGAAATTGGCTCCGCCCTCCTGCGCAGCGGGAAGCTCCCTCCGATTGTTAGTTTTCTGAATACTGGGACATTTTACACATTTCACATTTCAAAGATTTCTACCGCGTATCGTATCTGGCCATATTGCACATGTGCAAAGGCAAGTAAAGGCGGGATATTGAGAAAACAACCGGACAAACCAATGCATTTACGCAGATTTGTCATGAACAAAATTTCTGCACAGATGAAATATCGAGTGAAATATTATAGCATAATTTTATCGCAAAAATAGAACAGCGTTGGAAATCTATCACGTTATACAGGGTGATTCATGAGTGACCTTACATAGGCTAATGGGAGATAGAGGACTTCGAGGCGAGTCTGGATCCACTAAAGAAATTTTGTTTTCTCCATTGGTTACGAAGATACAGGGTGTTCTGTGTGTTTCGTATGAAACTTTGATGAGCGATATTTCTGAAACGGCTAGAGATACTTTCTTGAAATTTACCAGTAATATTTCCCTATTGGAACCTACCCTGAAACCATACTGGATGAGTCAAAATCCAGGACCGGGATTGAAAAAATGTGCCCCTTCTTTATTTGATCAAAAAGTACATTTTCTGACCGCTTTTCTGAAAAACTGCTATCGGATTCGAAAAGCTGAGGGAAAATGCTTCAAGAATCACTCTTCAATTCAGATGGCACACCTAAACCGTTTCGACATAAAAATTAAAAGTAAAATTTGTGGGTGAGTTTCCATTTTTGACCGGACATAATCGACTCATTGTTCGATTGAATTCATTCAAATTCATTTTCTAGGTTGTCTCTGTGGAATAGAAGGGTTTGGTAGGAAGAAAAACTCCAAAGCCAAAGATTTTTTTTGAGGACCAAATCGAGTCTAATTTTTGTTTCACTCTCGATTTTGTCATGAAAAAAAAAGGTCGGCTATGGAATTTTTCTTCCAACCAAGTCCTTCTATTCAACAGAGACGAGCTAAAAAATAAATTTCAATGAATTCAATCAAACAATGAGTCGATTGTGTCCGGTCGAAAATGGGAACTCACCCGCAAATTTTACTTTTGATTTTATTGTCGAAACGGGTTGGGTGTGCCATCTAAATTGAAGAGTGATTCCTAAAGCATTCTTCCTCAGCTTGTTGAATCCGATAGCAGTTTTCTAGAAAAGCGGTCAGAAAATGTACTTTTTGATAAAACAAAAAAGGGTTGCCTTTTTGCTAGCCCGGTCCTGGATTTTGACTTATCCGGTATGGCTTCGGGATGAGTTCCAACAAAGAAATATTGCTGGTGAATTTCAACAAATTACCCTCTCAAAATTTTACAGTATGTTTTGTAATAATCCTCTGAAATTAGTCCCCTGATTTTTAAGTGGTACAGTTTCCTTTTTTTAGCGCTAGAAGTTTTTATTCCGTGTGTTATCCAGACATTGTTTGTACCATTTTTTACCAGCTTTCGCGGAAAGATAACACCGAACCTGTCCAAGAACCCAGAGATAAACAAATCATACGCGCAATCAGGACTGCTAGAAGCAAAGACAGATGTTCAATCCGCCCCGTGCAGTGATTCTCTAAAAGTATTCATCTTCGGCGTTGAAAACACTCTTTTAAGTTGTGATTTTTTAGGTACTGGCAACTTCGGTATTGGGATTCCCGTCAGTTGACCGTAATGGTCAGAGAGGCCCGAATAAATCAAATCAGTTTTAGTGTTGAAATTTACGAAGACGTTATCCAGCGTAGTCGAAGATTTTTGTGCTACTCTAGTCGGTTCTGAAACGGTGCTTGACAGGCCGAATGTACCAACACGCATAAAAAGGTAATCTTGAGTTAAGACAAAGCGTTTAATGTCAAGTATATGTTGAGTTTGTATATACGCAAAGCGATGATATTCTCACTCTAAAAGTTTTATTTTCTCCAAAAGAAGACTGCCATAGTATCAGCTGAAAGCTGGATCACGTTGAATTCAAATATAATACTTATTAAACGGTATTTCCAGTGTTTCGCAGAAAGTATACGATAGTCTTTCAATTAGATTAGATAAGTCTTGCAACAATACAGCAAGTAATTTTGTTATGAGAACAAACGGCTTGACTGCCGCATATTAGCTTTTTGGTAGAAGAAAATTATTCTTGAGATAAAATTATAACTAAATTGGACTAATACTGCTTCTGGTTAAAGCAAATATATTGAATGTTTACAAGAAGAGTTTGTTGCTTTCATATGAATAAATTCATGGTTTCAGTTCAACTATAGGATCATCTTATATCGAAAATATTCGAATCTTGATTCTGTTTATCAAGAGCATACAGGATGTCCCAGTACTCGCGCCCCAGAGTCAAAGGCAGTTTAGAGAAATGCTTAAAACGAGGCTTCAAATGTGTCAGAAGAATGTTTAAAAATTGGTGTTCTTTTAGATATAGGGGGTCAAAGGAGTCAATTTGACCCTTCCAATTTTTATTATCTGAAGAACTTCCAGTAAATTTTTTGGGACAGACTAAACAGAAGAAAAATTGAACTTTTCAAAGTGATTCATAATCTCAAAAACCCCAAAAGATTCATTTTTTCTAAAAACAATTGCAAAAAGTTCCAGACGTCCCCAATGCGATGTGAGACAGGAAGTGAAATAATTCGTTTCTATAGAATTGTTTTACAGGCAATTTTTATAAAATCTGTACTTTTAGAATTTTTGAGTCGCCGGCGCCGCCCTGTACAGGAAGTAGATAAAAAAATTTTAAATCTCATCAGACAATAAAACAAGAGGGGGCAAAGTCCCACCTTTCGACGCCCCATATCTCCAAAAATAAAAATCCAATTTAAATATTTAGACGTTTTTCTGACACATTTGTAGCATTCCCCTAAACTGGCTTTGACTCTGAGACACAAGTCCTGAGAGACCCTGTATACCTAAACAAGCTTATGGATAAAGGCTGAAATTACAATAATTAAGTATTGTATACAAAAAAAAATGTATTTCGCAGAAGTTCAAATACAAAAATCAATAGAAATCCAAATCCAGATGGGTACATCTCGAACAAAAATGAAATCTTCTTATTCTTTTTTCTTATTCTTCTTCTTTCTTCTTATTCAAAAACAAAAAGGCATCATTTTATTGTCGCGCCGGGTGCCGCAGCACCCATCAACCGGCACTGCAACACTATGTGGACAACTTGCGTGAATTCAACTGAAATTTGCACGAAAGAGAATCTCGCATAATCATTTAGATATACATACACACAAAAATTTGTAGTAATGATGGAAAAAACACTGATCATCTTGAGCTCCTAATTATCAAATGATACCATGTGATCCTCAAAATTCGGAGTTGGGGTTGGCTTCGGAAACAAAATGTTGATGGATCGGGGTAATGGAGCGACTAAATTGGCCGAAGGGACGAATTTCTCGACTTCAAAGACACCTCCGATGTCGAATTTTGTGGATCGCACGGTTTGAACAAGTGAGTAAGTAAAAGAACTTACCTCTGAATCCTTCGATAATTTTTGGATTGCAACTCCAAAGTTGGGGATGCGGCTCCATGTTGCACACGCGGTAGGCATAAATTTTTTTGCAGAAGCAGAAGTAGCTCACATTGGCGTGTATGTGCGCGTGCTAGTGTTGTTGCCGGAAGATGACGCAATACAATAAAACTTCGGGCGGATTCATAATACATATTCTTGATCGAAGAGTCTCAGTTTTCAGACCAAAAATATACAATCATTTCAAGAATAATTGAATATTTGGGGGTAATGATCATCGTCTTAGTTCAAGCATTGTGGCATTTGAGTTCAGTAAGTTGAAATGTTGTTTCGAAGACGAGGGGTAAACCGCAGTGGAAGTCTGGTGTACACTACAGTGGAAGTCCGTGGAAGTCCGTGGAAGTCCATGGAAATCCGTGGAAGTCCGTGGAAGTCCGTGGAAATCACGTGGAAGTCAGTGGAAATCACGTGGAAGTCAATGGAAGTCATGGAAATCAGTGGAAGTCATGGAAGTCTGTGGAATTCAATGGAAATCACGTGGAAGTCATGGAAGTCTAGGGAAGTCATGGAAATCAGTGGAAGTCTGTAGAAGTCAGTGGAATTCAATTCAAATCACGTGGAATTAGGTGAAAGTCATTGAAAATCTATGGAACTTAGTGAAAGTCAGATGGAAGTCAGATGTTTCAAGTTCCATGACAATCATTCCCCTAATAAGAGATTTCAATATGGCAGCCAAAGAATCAGTGAGTTCAGCGTGAGAATAAGAATGATCATTATTACAAGACAGGGGTAAATGTCAAGTTCCATGAAAATCGTTCCATTAAGGAGAAATTTTGATATGGCGGCCAAGATAGAGGCGGAATCATGAAACTCAGCTTGGAAATAAGAATTTTCATACGAGACAAAAGTAAGCTCCAAGTTTTATGACAATCGTTTCACTAATAAGAGATTTCCGAGGAGAAATCGATATGGTGGACCAGATTGCGCCGCAACCATGAAATCCGATTTGCTCATTGGTCAGCCTTGAGGACCTAATACCCTTGACAGACTGCACCTTATACCCTTGACAGACTGGAAAACTGAATGATCATTTAGAACGTCATTTAGGACCTTAATGGTCATTAACTAGGAGTAACCATAATCGTCGAATAATCGGCGGTGGTCGTGCATCATCGCCGTGATTTTTGAAAACCATTGGCCAGCTTTTCTGCAATGAATCGCGATATCTGTCGTTTGTCATCAAGTCCCTCATTTCAGTTCGCCATTCAGACACGTATTTCTGGAATCGAGGAACTGGATTTTGTGTCTTGCTTCTTGCAACAACATCTCTTGTACCAAATTTTGCCCGTAAGTGTGCACGTATAAGCACGTACAAAAAAATAATAATAATATTCCAAAATAAAATTCCAAAAACATGAGCAATAACCACACATATTCGCGGAATTTGGATGATACGAACATTGCAAACAGACAGCAGGGTATAGATTGGCGGCACTTTATTTTTGGGCACAAAGTCGAATTTATTGATGAGGACATGGGTTTCCGTAAGTATCCGTGAGACAGGTAGGTATATAATTCCTGTAGCGTGCACGTATAAGCACGTACTTACGAAAAATTTAAAAATCTCCTCACTTTACATAAGAAATGACCGCCTGCACCTGTTCGCGAAGGTTGGATGATACGAACATTGCGAACTTGTAGCACAGTATCAGTTGGTGGTACTCTATCCTGGACTCTATCTTCGGCAAAGTCGAATTTATTGATGAGGGAATAGAGGTTTCCAGAACATCCGTCGTGAAAAATGTGAAATTTTGCAAAAGCAAGCGAAATGGAAGGTAGGTACTTATCGCAAAAGCAGTTAAAAAATTGCAAAAAAAAGTTATAATGAACCACACGATGGATACAAACATAATGAACCTCGTAATGAACTATAACATGCATCTGTCAGTTGCCTTGCCACTTGCCAGACGCGCACATTAATCAGGGCCGCGCTTAAAAGTTGATTAGACTATGGGGTTATGCGATTTTGATCAGATTATTGACTAAATCATCAGTCTCTTATTCTCCTTTTCCTCCATTTCTTTCGACTCAATACAAATTCAACATATATTTTGGCAACAAATAAAGATAGTATGATGTGGTGTGAACATTGCAAGCAATAATTACTTTGTTTCCGCTTGCAATGTTCACACCGCGCTTTCTTGATTGAATGGAATCTAAGCTAAATACCACCTCACACCTCACCGAAAATATGAAATTAATATTATAATTATAGATAATAAGGGCGATAATAGCCCAATACTCTGGACCATTCGACCATTTGACATCGACAGTTTGGGGGGGATAGGGGGGAAATGGATCGCCACGTTTATTCATGCACTACGGCGCAAGCTCATAGGCTCATTACGATTTGCGAATTTGTGTCACCCCCAAATTTGCAATCGTCATTTAACGTTAATGATCATTACACTTAATGATCATTGAGGTGCAGTCTGTCAAGAGTATTAATGATCATTCAATTGCAAATTTGGGGGTGACACACTGCAAAATCGTAATAAGCCTATGAGCTTGCGCCGTAGCGCATGAATAAACGTGGCGATCAATTTTTGCCCAAAATGTCAATGTCAAATTTTATTGTCGAATGGTCCGAAAGTATTGGGCTATTATTGCCAATAGCATCTATAATTATAATGATAATTTCATATTTTAGGTGAGATGTGAGGTGGTATTTAGCTTAGATTTCATTCAATCAAGAAAGCGTGGTGTGAACATTGCAAGCAATAACAAAATGATTATTGCTTGCAATGTTCACACCACATCACACTAGATTTATTTGTTGTCAAAATCTATGTTGAATTTTTATTGAGTCGGAAGAAATTGAGGAAACGAAGAATAAGAGACTGATGATTTAGTCAACCTGATCAAAATCGCATAGTCCCATAGTCTAACCAACTTTTAAGCGCGGCCCTGGTTCATATGCGTGGCTGGCAAGTGGCAATAAGGCAACTGACAGATGCATGTTATAGTTCATTATGTTTGTACCTATTGTGTGGTTCATCATAACTTTTTTTTGCAATTTTTCAACTGCTTTTGCGATACGTACCTTCCATTTCGCTTGCTTTTGCAAAATTTCACATTTTTCACGACAGACGTTTTGGAATATTCCTAATCTAGGCAGCATGTTTAAAAGCTATTAGCATAGTTTGAGCCGAGGTTTAAGCTTATTTATGAGATATTTATGGAAATAAACACTTATATAGATACCTACCTATCTCACGGATACTTACGGAAAAACCTATTCCCTCATCAATTAATTCGACTTTGCCAAAAATAGAGTACTCTGCCAACCGATACTGTGCTACAAGTTCGCAATGTTCGTATCATCCAACTTTCGCGAACGGGCGCAGGCGGTCAGTTTCTTATGTAAAACGAGGAGATTTATAATTTTCAGGTGGTCATTTCTTATGTAAAGCAAAGATTTTTCAATTTTTCGTGCTTGCTTATACACGTTATGCTTATAATTTGATACAAAAGATGTTGTTGCAGGAGGCAAAACACAAAATCCAGTTTCTCCATTCCAGAAATACGTGTCTGAATGGCGTACCGGAATGACAGACTCGATGACAAATATCGCGATTCATTGCAGAAAAGCTGGCCAAAGATATTTTGGGATTGATTGGATCCACAGGGATTGATTGCGCAACGCTTATTATCCGGGCCGGGCCTGGCCTATCTGCCGCCCCCTTCACCAGCAGTGGAGACAACCCCCCCCCCCAATGCGGGAATAAGAAGAATCTTTGAAATTCAACTTTATTATTATATTGCCGTCCCTATGACTTGCCGCCTGCGTGCAGGCACGAACTGCACGCCTCGAGGCACGCCTGCTAGGCCCGGCCCTGCTTATCATTCAACCAATAGGAGGTATAACTCCGTCCTTAAAATACATTCATCACCAGTTCCACCATACAGATAATTTAGGTGACCAAAACTGTATCAAGAGTTGAAAAAGAATTCATTGACTTGTACCTAGATAATCATCATGTGGTACAAAAATTGAATAAAAAAACACAACGATTTTCTAGGAAAAAAGTCGTTTTCACGCGGATTCGAACCCACGATCTTCTGCTTGGAAATCTGATGTCTCATCTATTCGACTATCCGAACATCTAGTATGGTACCTTAAAACTGCTTATATTCTGCCCTCGATTCTGCCTGAAAATTTTTGAAATGGGTGCTGCTCGAAGTGCAGGCTGTGTTTGTTAAGAAAACAAGTTAGGTACGAAGGTACTTAGCCCTCGACTTAGCCGTAATTATTGTTACCTAGCTCAGTCTTGCTGTTTGTTGAAGACGAGTTTACAATAATTATCACTCTAATTTAAAATTTGATGTGGTCGCAAAGCTGCGGGTTTCTTTGCGGTTGAAGGGAAGTTAAAAACTGAAGACCTCTATAATTTATTTTCTGGAAATAAATCCGTAACTAGTGGTGAAAAAACATAACATAACAATACAAGGTACAGTCTTTCATGTATATGCCGATCACGTTTTAAATTCAGCAGAAATTAAAACGCGGTTGGCCATGTTCCCTAGGGTGTAACGGACGCTGACGGACCAAGTTTCGTGAAAACGGGCTTTTTGTGGCGAAGTCCAGTGAGGTTAGGAAATTTTGACATGAAATGCCAATTCTGGCGTCTCCTTGCATCATATTCCGCTACAGTGTTGCCTTGGCTGTTATGACTGTTATCTTGTCAGAATGGCAGGTAAGTGACAGAGTGCCGAGCCGTTCTAGGTTTTAGACACTAGGCCTTCATTTCTGACCATACATTTGAACAGTTTTCTCAACCTAGTATATAATATGATGGTATATTATGATTCACTATTTTATTCAAAAAAAACTGTTCACCAGTCGCCCATTTAAACTGGAGAAAGTCTACCAAAATCAAGACGTCTTGAGCGTTCATATACAATCTTGCAACAGCGGTGTACTCGATTGACAATACGAATTCAAGGTCATCTGGGGAAATATTGATCCAACATTACAAATTTGAGCATCCCCAAATATCGCAAAATTGCCAACTTGGCGTGCAAAAATTACCGTTCTAGTGCTGAATTTAAAAGCTGATCGGCATATAGTTATATGCATCCCTATCGACTGAATTTTAGATTCCTGGACCCAGTTTTACCAACAATGTTTTCCTCGAGGTTTTCCTCGATAGGTAGTTTGTATACCTATAGTAGGTTCTCGGGGGAATATTCCCTACAATCGATGAAATTCACGTGGAAGTCATGGAAATCAGTGGAAATCACGTGGAAGTCATGGAAGTCTGTAGAAGTCATGGAAATCAGTGGAAATCACGTGGAAGTCATGGAAGTCTGTAGAAGTCATGGAAATCAGTGGGAGTCATGGAACTCAGTGGAAATCACGTGGAAGTCTTGGAAATCAGTGGAAGTCAATGGAAATCAGTGGAAGTCAATGGAAATCAGTGGAAGTCAATGGAAATCAGTGGAAGTCAATGGAAATCCGTGGAAGTCCATGGAAGTCAATGGAAGTCAGATGGAAATCAGTGGAAATCAGTCGATAGTGGAAGTCTAGTGTACAAAATTTTCCTTGCGGTTTACCCCTCGTTCGAAGATTACATTTTCAGATCAAAATCACATTATGTTATAAACTGTGAAGTTTTCAATATTCTCAGTTGGAGATCTTGAAATGCTTGAGAGGAAATTTTCATTTGTTCTGAACAAGTTTATCTGGAAAGTTGTTTCAAAAACAGCGTTTAATACATCTAAGATATTCGATAATATCAGTTCAAAAGATTAGTCTCATTTTGAGAATGTCTGACAAAACTATTACATTTTTCGAACAAATACTGGCTTCGTATTGAACTGAAAAAACTATTTCAATTTGAATGTATTGAATCATCAGGCCAAGTCAATGAGTCAAGTAAATATGATACTATTGGATTGAAATTACGTTTTTATGCGTGAACCATGTCCATAAATAAATTGTTGACTTTACTTTGTGATGTCATGTCAATATTGAAATCCCCGCATAATACTAACTTATAGTTTGAAAACATTATTTCACATTTTGTAAGAATTTCAGTTAACTTCTGAAGAAAAACATTTACATCTCCATGAGGCGGTCTATAGATACAGATAATGACAGTTTTACACTTTCGACTAACTTCAGATGAGCACTCTATAACACTCTCAACGCTAAACTCATACACCTCGCTCACCTCCTGGAAGTCATACACTGGCAGTGCTGAGATGCTGCACCCTCCATGACATGACTTGGTGCGGCAGAATTATTATTATTATTATTATTATTATTATTATTGAGATTCCCACTCAACAGGTAGATACCCATTAACAGAGTGAGGCGCACATCAAGCTAAGAGAGAACAGGAAAAAAAAAAGACAACAAGAAAAGAACCGCGATCACTCAACACCGCCAGAAGCAGATCCGTCAAAGCAAGACCTGATCTGGCCAACAGAACAAGAGAATATGTCAATTCGATCCTGAACACTCATATAATTAGAGCACATTTGATATATGGGAGAGGCCTTAAGAACATTAGTATTAGTAGTAGGGAGGTAAAACGTCTCGGTGCATCTTGAATTTACGCGTGGAACCCTGAACATCAATTTCTGCACCAAATTCTTGGAGTCCAGTAAACCATTGACAAGTTTAAAAAGAAAAACAATGGAATGCGAACATCGTCTTGACTGTAGGCTGACGAACTGCGTCCGTGCCAGCAACATGTCCTGGGGACATCCCCTAGGAGGATAAGTACCCCAAGTTCTGAAATGCAAAAACTTCAAGAATCGACGCTGAACTCTCTCGATAGCGGAAACGTGCACCGAATATAAAGGACTCCAAATGATAGAGGCATACTCAAGACGAGGCCTAACAAATGTCGAGTAAAGGAGACAGGCAGTCTGAAGATTTGCAAAGGGCCTGACATTTCTCAAGACAAAACCCAAACTTCTGAAGGCAGCAGCAGTCACATCAGAAATGTGTGGAACAAAAGTAAGCTGGGAATCGAAGCGAACCCCAAGGTCACGCACATCATTCGCCCTTGGCACCAAAACATCACCAATAGCGTAGTCAAACTGTAATTCATTTCTAGCTCTACAATACGAAACAATCGAGCATTTACTGGGATTAAGTGGTAGGTGATTCGTCTGACACCATCTCCTAACCCTGTCTAAATCAGCCTGAAGTCTCTCACAGTCAGCCACAGCACCTATTTCACTATACAACTTTAGGTCATCAGCGTACATCAGAAATCCAGCCTCAACACAGTCACTGATATCATCAACATATATGTCAAAAAACAATGGTCCAAGCTTATTTCCCTGTGGCACACCCGAAGTCTGAGCAAACATCCGAGAACGAAAACCATTGCACTGCACATACTGGAGCCTACCTGTCAAGAACGACTGTATCAGAGCCAGGAACTTAGGAGACAGGCTCAAGATTGACACAAGCTCGTAGTCCTGAACTGCGTGCAAGAACCTCTCGGACTCACCACACCAGTGCTCGGTGAAACATATTACAGCTGGCTCAGTTACCATTGAAGCCAGGGTCGTCTCTATGTCATTGATCTTGTTTTTTATTGATCTTATGTTTTGATGGAATAGGAAGATACTGGCTGCCTCATTGTGTGATTCCTTTGCATGGAGCTTTTGGGGTGTTATGTTACTATCTTCTTTTTGACTACCTTCGAAAAAACCGAAATCTCTTTATCACCAGGTTTTCGGGCCAGACTTCTGGTTTGTATATATCATCAAGGCGGGCCAGATTGAAACCGACTTTGTATGATTTATTTGCGCTAGTGTTTTGTTTCATGTTTTGGGATTTCTTCTATGATGAAATTTTCATTCGCGAATTTGCTTTCAAGGTAAGCTTTCAAATTTTCTGTAGTGCTGTCAGCTCTGGCTCGACCTACGTACAGCCATGTCCTGCGGTCAGCACCCCCGAACACCTTGGTGTTGATGTCGTTTTGTTGTGAGACTCCTTTTATGCTAGCCTCTCTTCGTGGCTTCTCCTTCGCAACTTTCGGTTCCCTCTTGCCGCTCTCCTTTCTGCCGTCTTCACGCATCACGCTCACCACTGCCGTGTGCTGTGTCCGATCCAGGTGGCTATAGGTGGCTGATGGTTTTGAATTTTTCAAGGCAGTGTTTGGGCGGAAATATTTTTAAAACAATCATTATTCCAGGTTAAGGAAAAGGCGCCTGTGACTGCATTTTAGACGAGTGAACAATAAACTGAATGAATTTTCTAATCTTTGAGTTTCTAGAAGTAAAGTTTCCCATTTCTGCTTGATTTGGAATTTGATTCAATAATGCTATAACTTTTGCAAAACCCGACAACGAAAAATGTCAATTCTGCTTGATTTTGAATTTGAATCAATAATGCCATAACTTTTGCAAA
Source organism: Anaspis maculata (assembly GCA_949128115.1). NCBI lineage: Eukaryota > Metazoa > Arthropoda > Insecta > Coleoptera > Scraptiidae > Anaspis > Anaspis maculata. The sequence goes on from OX421967.1 coordinate 25,259,918, forward strand.
ACCCTGACAACGAAAAATGTCAAAAACTGTATTGTTATGGAACATAATATGATCAAAAACTTCTTTATCCAATCCTATTGAATAATGCACGCATTATCACGCGTATACATGCCTGCATTTTCCAATAAGACTGGATAAAGCATAGTATTCTACTCACGGGTAATGACTATTACTCATTCGGATGCTTTACGACACGAGCCTTCCTCATGAGTAAGAAGCAATCATTACCCGCTTGTTGAATAATATACTATTACTCCGGAGTTGTGTGATTTTTTTGCCATTTTCAGTTATGTTGGGAATACTGCAATTAACTTCAAAGTGACGTCTGCATTTGCATTTTGATATCATGTTGCCAGTACGTACAGTGACACTGACATTAAGATAATAATTTATTCAGTCATTATGGACAACCTATTTCTATTTCTATAAATAAAATAATTTCACAGCACTCTAGAGGAATAAAGTTTTTGATCACACGGTGTGTATTATGTATCTACGTACTTCAATTACCCCAACAATTGAAGTGGCCCACCCAAAATTTATAATAAAATTCAAGTTTTGAAATTTTGCCCGGCTTCGCCTATATTATCCGGCAATCTATCGAACGGCTCGGCTCATCCGCCAATTGTACGAGTTTGTGACTTATTCTCCTATTAGGTCTCCAGCGAATATCTTGAAATTTCCAATATCTTCCAAATGGTTTGACATAAGCAAGTTCTTTTTAGCGCACTTTCCCAAAAAATGAGAAAAAGGCGCTTTTAGCTTCACTTTGTCCGTCCGTCCGTCCGTCCGTCCGTCCGTCCGTCGTACGCGGGATAACTCCTCAGGGAAAAAAGATATCGACGTGGTGTAAACGCTGATCAATAATACATATGTCCAGGATGTCGAGTTGACTTTTGGTTTTTTGTTATTCTGTCGCCATCTTTGATCCACCATTTTGAATTTCGTTAAAAGTGATCCGATTGAAATGAAATTTGCAGGCAATGTAAACCACATCAAGGTCTATCCAATTTTTGACAATTGATGCCCCTCCGCCATCTTGTATTCTCACTATTGAACATGTTTCTAAGTGATAGAACTAGGAGAATTATGCCTCAACGAAAAGAGATATCGATGTGGTGCAAACGCCAATCGAATGTGTACGAGTCCAACATATAAAGTTGACCGATAATTTTTGTCACTTGGCCGCCATCTTTGATCCGCCATTTTGAATTTTTCTGAAAGTGGTCTGATTTGAGTGAAATTTGCAGGCGATGTGAACTTCATCAGGATACATCCAATTTTTGACAATTGATGCCCCGCCACCATCTTGTATTCTCACTATTGAACATGTTTTGAAGTGATAGAACTAGGAGAATTATGCCTCGACGAAAAGAGATATCGATGTGGTGCAAACGCCAATCGAATACGTATGTGACCACCATATAAAGTTGACCAATGATTTTTGTCACTTGGCCGCCATCTTTGATCCGCCATTTTGAATTTCTCTGAAGGTGGTCCAATTTGAGTAAAATTTGCAGGCGATGTGAACTTCATTAAGATACATCCAATTTTGGACAATTGATCCCCCGCCGCCATCTTGTTTTCTCCTTATTAAACATGTTTCAAAATGATAGAACTAGGAGAATTATGCCTCAACGAAAAGAGATATCAATGTGGTGGAATGCCAATCAAATGCGTACGTGTTTACCATATAAATTGGACCAATGATTTTTGTCACTTGGCCGCCATCTTTGGTCCGCCATTTTGAATTTCTCTGAAAGTGGTCCGATTTGCATGAAATTCACAGGCGATGTGAACTTCATCAAAATACATCCGATTTTGGACAAATGATGTTCTGCCGCCATCTTGGCCGCCATATTGAAATCTCTTATTAGTGGAACGATTTTCATGAAACTTGGAACTTATCCTTGTCCATAGTACGATCATTTTGATTTTTAAGCCAAATTTCATGATTCTGACGCTATTTTGGCCGCCATTTTGAAATTTCTGCCCAAATAACGGTAGAACCCTAATTAATATCTTGCGTTCACTAACCCTTCAGAAAGGAAGTGCGCTACTGAGCCTCATGCCCATGAGGCATATTCGCTTGTTCTCTCTAATCGAGTCTTATTTACTTTGACTTGACCCCCATTGCATTTGAGAACGATCTGTCAACTATAAACCATTTTTAACAAATATGTACAGTTGGGAGCGAAATGATTCATACGGCACCGATGGGAAGTCGCCTGGATTTCAGAAATGTTAGCTGCTTGGATTGTTCTTGAATGGCAGTTGTGATTAGAGATTGGTTGTAATCAAAACTGGCATTCAAGAAAGATCCAAGCAGCTAACATTCCTGAAATCCAGCCGAGTTCCCAGCGGTGCCGTATGAATAATTTCGCTCTCAACTGTACCAGCACCTCTAACTAGGTGGGTGGGAACTTACTAGCGGATGTTGATATTTCCAGCCTCTCATGGGTGGTAGGAAGCATTTTCATTAAATTTGGAGCACACTTTTGTTTCGTATACTTGGACTTCGAGGTGGATTTTGTGCTTCAGCTGCAAAACTGGAGTCTCTTATTAAATAGTTCAACCATTTCCATTCTCATGAAACTTAGAATTCACTCTTGAAATATATTTTCACGTATGTTTTTTCTCGAACCAAAGTAGGATCCTTATTTAAATGTGAAGAAATCTTTGATTTTGTTAAAGTTGTTTATTATTTTTTCTGCAATTTAAAGAGTGTGTTTTGTTTCTATTCTCAGGTCAGGGTCGAGTCAACCAACTAGGCGGCGTGTTCATAAACGGACGCCCTTTGCCGCCCCAAATAAGACTGAAAATAGTGGAAATGGCTTCGAACGGAACCCGGCCCTGTGTCATTTCCAGACAGCTCAGGGTGTCCCACGGCTGTGTCAGCAAAATACTCAATAGATACCAGGTTTGTGCTTTCATCTCAATATTTGGAAAAACCGAACGTCCCATAGTACCTTCCGTACTACGCTGAGAGTGACTTGAGAGATTTCTCTAACGGCTGAATTTCAAGTCAACGACGCAACTTGCGCCACTCATTTTTATATTCAAGTATTTACGGCACCGGTAAACCAATCATCGCGTCGGATTCTGTAATGTTGCCATAGTGACCGGGCTTATACGCTACACTCGCTCAGGCGTATCTCGACTTGAAATATAGCCCTAAAATTCCAAATCTGAATATCGCATGTAGAAAACGAACAAAATTTTGCGGTTGGTTGGCCTAGCAATATTATTCGGCACGATAATTATTCACGATAACACACAATGTCGTTGGAGCCACTTTTGAGCGCATTCCCCGTACAATTTTGCTATGTGATATCTGACGCTTTTCTCCATTGTAATGGAAAAAGGTCGCATCATCAGTTTTTAGTTTTCGTCAAAAATCAATAAACAAAGAAATCAAAGTATGGCTTGTGTCATTTGAGAGTTGAGAAAAATATTTCTAACCTCTTAAGTTCCTTCTAAAGCGAGCTCGACTTTTTGAGACTTCAATCTAAGAAGAGCGATGCCATCGCTTTAAAGAAAGGGTTGCGATAGAAGCACCGACCCTTTGACCTGTTCCAGCCAAAAATACGTATCAGGCTTTGACGAATTCTTGCAAAACAAAGGACGTCTCGGTGGGTCTGTCCTCACATACTAGAGTTTACGTGTAAAAAGTTCGATAATCCTAATTTAAAAAGTCCAGCAGATTTTTCTCATTAATTCATTTTACTTCGGCCGGTTTCCGCAACAAGGCCTAACACCGACGCCGGTGAATTCTTCCATCCGCTATTCCGGACATTTTGCCGAATCCCTGTGTGATCCAACACAGGGAAGGGATCTTCATAACAACCACCTAAATCGCATGGGGTCGGCACCATCGTGTTCAAATTGTACAATCGTGCCAATGCGACACACGATGCGCCCTGCATTCAGCAAGCATTCGAAGTAAATCAAGGAACTCATATTTTTCCTGTTTGGGTTCGATATTGAACCACCTACGACTCAACCTTCCCCTCCCCCTCAACCACTGCGCTATGAGCTCCTCAAAAAAAACAGTACCTAAAACGAACGAAATTTTTGTGAAAAAGTCACCTTGCACCCACTTTTTTCAAAAACTAAATCATTTTCGAAATATACATAGAAAATGGTCAAAACATGCCTACTTGGCAAAATTTTAGTACATTTTCAAAAAAACAAAAAAATAGGACGAGCAATATTTTGAAGTTAAACAATAGTTGGAAAGTATAGGAAAGTGAAAAAGTAGTTGCCTAAAAAAAAATAGGTGCCTGTGTACTACCTATGAATTAAAAGAAAAACTATAAAATAACAAAAGAAATATCTAAAAGTGTTATATAATGACTGCCGGTATATAAACCACACGGATCATTTCACCTTCTATGCTTTATTGCAAGCCCAACCAGCCAAGAAATATTTACAGTTAAACTTGTTTTGCTATTTCGCTTCGTGACCTCTTTTTTTTGCATCAATCATTTCCTGACAATATTTTTTCAAATCCTGTGTCTTTTTATTAAAATATATCTGAGATTGAGTACCTACTGAGTAAGTATACAGTGTCTCCAAGGATATTGTTGATCTAATTATTGAAATTTTATTTGTTTCAAATTTACCATCCAAGGAAGACGATTATTGTGAGGTGAGTTTCGTCTAAAAGCAACTTCCTTGGGGCACACTATACACTCTGATTTGTTCAAAAGCTCACGGCATTTTAGTATGGATTTTCCAATGTTTTCAATTGCTATTATTGTAAGGTTGAATCAAAATTTGATACGTATTCCGACAGAATTGTACAATATTCTTCTTTTTGGTGTTTCAGGAAACCGGCTCGATCCGACCCGGAGTCATAGGCGGTTCGAAGCCGAGAGTGGCGACGCCTGAGGTGGAGACCAAAATCGAACATTACAAACGTGAGAACCCTTCAATTTTCAGCTGGGAAATTCGTGAAAAATTGATCAAGGAAAATGTGTGTGACAAAAATAGTGCGCCCAGTGTGTCGGCCATTTCCAGGCTGTTGCGGGGCAAAGGACAAGATTGCGACGGTGGTAAGTCCCCATTTATTTAAGATTAAAATAAATCGGCACTTACTACCTAAGCCTAAAAAATGCGTTCAATTTTTTATTCAGAAAAAAGTTACGAAAGTTTTCAAATAGAGTCCTTGCACGATTTTCTATTTCACAGCCTCATTGCTATCGCAGTTTTCGAGTTTTTATAGTCTGTAATACCTACCTTATTTGCGGCCAAGTTATTGAGGTTTTGTTTTAACCATGAAAAGAATAATACCTCAATCCTCAATCATGTGATCAGTAATCACTCACATGTCGTAGGTTATTGCATTCAAGTTAAATGCGAAATATGATGGTACTGTTTGAAAATTTGAATTTGCATAAATCATTCTGTTTTATCAACCAATTTTCTAGAAAACAAATTAATGTAAGGACTCGATTGAAAGAAATTGCTTAGTAACAACAAAGAATACAAAGATGCACTAATTCCTTTATGCACACTTGCGAAAGCGAAAACAGCACTCGCATGCATGCACCTTGATTTTGGTTTATGACGAATCGAATACTTGCACTTGCTTGTAACATTGGATAAAAGGAGCACCAGATTTTATTCGATATTTTATTTTTTTGTTAGAAAACGAGTCATTTGGCTATTTTTTCCATTCAAGAAAAGAAGCAACACTTATTGCTGAAAAATGTTTCTTTGTTTTGTGTCGCAGGTAGAAGTAGAAATAGCTATAGGTAACAATAGGTGATTTGTATAGAAAACAAGAAGTTAAAAATCAACTCGTTGACAATAATAACTCCCTTTCAATTGTTATCTCTCCGTCATCTTTCTTGCTATGCCAACCACCTTCCGACGGTCGGCCATCTTGGAATGGCGGCCGTCGCCGTTCTACCGTATCGAGCGTGTCCCCACAATAACAACAATTATTATTCACAGCCGACCAATTTCGACCCAAACGACAAAGCCTCCAACCATCGGAGAGGATATTAAAATAATCCGCTTGACTGGCTTTTTTCCCCTCCGCTGCCGGTTGGTGGTCCTTATGGATAATACGTACTTTTTTTTCGACGTGGTGTGCTACCTATTTGACGCAACAAGGGGGACGCGAAAAAAATGTCATTGATCGGTCTGTCGAGCGTTGCAATTAATGAAAAAAAAATTGTATAGGTAGTGTAGTATGTATAGAGGTAGTAGATTATAGGTGTACGGGCGACAGAGAGAACCGATACAAAACTGTCACTTCCTGATGGTGTAATTACATCTAGAAGGCTGGAAATCTGTGTGTATTCGCGTTGTTTGTTACAAAACCGAGTTATGTGCGATTAAACCTTGATTTAGGGTCCTGGTATTTTGATTGTTCCAAATTATTATAAAATATTTAATACCGAATGAGTAGGTAACGACAACTCAAATTACGAAAGTCATGCCGCTTTTTGACATACTTTTACTAACGTAAAATTGACACTACACGCTAAAAACGTTCCCCTGGTTTTTATATTTATGACTTATCTCGCTTTGTGATTTATTTGGTCTCTGGCCAAATATTTTTACTCCGTGAAAGTGGAGTTGTTCCAAAAAAGAAGTTTCTACTATACTGCGTTCAACCCGGTTCAACCCTAGTGTGATTCTAGTTGGCTGGGAGTCTCGCCACGCGACGCCTTTGGAAAGGAGAAATTCGGGAAATCACAGCTCACTAGAATCACACTAGGGTTGAACACAGTATATAGCAATAACGCGAATTCTGTTGCGTCGATGGTCGATGAATGTAAATTTACCTATACTGCTGCGCGAAAGACTCAGAGGTATCATTCTACAAATTTCTGATGATGCATGTGCTTGCTTGCACCTTGCACCTTCAATACCGTTTCCAGCTTTGCACGTATATATTTTGCTGGGATGCTGCACTGACATTTTGACCAAATTTTCTAGGATTCTTGGGGAAGCTCGCTCGTTTTCAGGGATGAAGCAAACACTTGAACGGAGGCGCCTCGTCCTAGCTAGAGTCAAACATTCCAAAGAAAAGTAGCAAATAACACGCAAAACCTTCAAACAAATATCAGTCTAACCGATATGAACGGAACGCCAAAAGCTTCTGACAAAGCAAAATAAAACATTCTTCACTCCAAAAGCTGTTGAACAATCCTTTCAACTGATGAACTGTCAACGATGTCAACCTCATATGATGAACCTGATATGAACTGGAAGCTGTCAAACCCACAGAATTACTGACTTTAGAAATGAGCTAAAGAGTGATCGAATAAATTTCTCCTGCTCAAAGGTGGCCTCGGTCTTCTTGGTAGCCATGTTTTTCCGCCAGATTTTCAGGAATCATGAGCGACTTGAGGAGAAATTTATTCGATCAGTCGTCCTATTAAGGATTGTCTGTCACCCTCTTGATTGTCATCACGTAGGTTTTGGTTCTACTCACGTGCGTCCAAAACCAAAACTTTCGCAAATTGCGAGCTTGGATGCGATTGACAGCTTTGATGAGGTGACACTATTGTGTAAAAGGTTTGAGGTCGAGAGTCATTTCAACTCGCTTTTTCGTTGATTACTTGCGAATCCATCAGTTCCACGGTTTCTACTATACTCTTTTGCGTAACTTTCAAAATCGATTACCCCCTTTTTACGTAAGAAATAGTTTTTACGTGAGAAATAGTATATTCTTGAAAAATACCAAATTTTGTACACTTTTTGGCCATTGGTCACATATGCTTTTCGATGTCCCGAATATTGGCATTTTTAACAGTTTTTATTCCTATGCGCTTCGGCATTGAGTTCGGAATGACGGGTAGCGACATGCTATTTTTTCAGGCGTGCATTTTCGCGAAAATTCTTTATTAAATCCAAGATATCTTCCTGCTATCACCAGAGCATCTAGATCTTCTGGATTTCCAATGGTTTCACCCTAACGCGTACGATCATTTGAGTTACCTTCGAAGTTTGAGGAAGATTGTCTTGTTTTTTTTTTCATTTCTTGTAAGCCAAATCCCAAATCATTTCCCTTTTTGTTCTTCCGACTTTCTAAGTAAGAAAATATTTTCGTGAACTTCCCACTTCTTCAGCTACCTCACTTCTTCAGCTGGTCCTCAATTTCTTTCATCCTCCGCCTTTTTTTATTTATCTAAAAAAAATTATCTTTCTTCAGCGATCAAAGGAAATGCAAATACGTTTCCTTTGATTGCTGCTCTACTTCCGAGTTCAGATTGTTAAGAAAGGGCATAATACATGATGTATTAAGTCACCGCGTCGGGTGCATGAACTGATGTTTCGAAGTCGTCTTTTCTGCTTCGTCTTTTTCCTTGTTTTTTTTTTACCCCGAAGGAAGGTCTATCTATTGGTTCGTCATTTCTGAGCATCTACACAACGTCAGAAGTCGCCCTTTCTCCCGATACCCTTTGCTCAAGGCAGCATCAACTTTCATTTCGGAAGTGATGGACCCCCCTAATTTTACAGGCTGAGACCAGGCCACCCATTTTTTCGCACCAGCGAGTTGAGACATGATTCATGATATTCCAGTCACAACCCCTCCGTCTAGCTACTCAGTTCACCAAAGTGGCCAAAGAAGGGAAGCTTCTTTCTAACGATGCGATGTCACTATTGGGTATAGTGACATTTGTTTGCTTTCTTTTTATCTAGGTACTTTCCTGGCATGGGTTACCTTGCTAGCGGGTTTTTGATCCTCCAGGTGACTGACTTTAGTGACTTTCGTCATCGCAACTATTCAAGCCAATCTCAAGTCAGCTACGCAATTTGCAACACTCATTTACGACATCGATAAGCCAATCATCGCGTCGGATTGTGTTATGTTGCCATAGTGACCGGACTTACGTTACACTTGCGCGGGCGTATCTCCAACTTGAAATCGAGCCCTCAACGCATTTCCTGTTGTACTTCGTGAACATCCGAGACATCAAAAGAGCTTTCCGAGAATTTTTTTCTCCAAATTGACAGCTTTGAAATTGTGACTTTTGGTTCTGACTTAAGCCACGTGATATTACAATTACCAACTGAACGCCATCATCACTCATCAATTTTCTACAAATAATACCATAGACGGCGATGATGCATCAAATTTCGCAGGTCTGTAGGTCTAGAACAGACATCGGTCGTAATGTTACACTTCCCTGGTGAGCACACTTAATAACCAATATGGAGGTTTAAAGGTTGCAGCGTTGCAGCCTTAATGCTCAACGAGCTGGTCGTCTGCTCGGTGACTGCAATGACATCAATACAGTTGACGACTCGTTACAATCCTCACTGATGCTTGACTTTTTGAAGTGAACTTTTCCCGCGAAATTTCTCACCTGCACAGACGACGGCAAAAGCTTCTCGTTCAATAGTCGTAGAAAAAAAATCGGCCGAATGAGGTATAATGACATGAGTCATGAGTCCCATGACTGAAGGCAGCCTGTGTAACAGCTCTTGTAGCTCCTTAAAAAATGTTATTCGCTGTTATTTTCACTAAACGTCTGTGAGAGACCTGGAAAATTCAGCAAAATTTGAGACAAACCTGCAGAATTATAAGCTGCAATGGAAAGATCTTTGTTTTCGATAGCCTCGGCTGTTTATCACACCTCACGCCGCTTTCCTAGAGCGATTGGCGTGGTTGTTCCTGATGTGGTGGCTCCGGGCATAGACAGGATGGGGGTGTGTGTCCATTACTGTCCATGTCCACTTCCACCAAGAACAGACATCCTGAAAAAAACCTCGTATTTGTAGGAACATGAAATACAAGAGCGAAGAAAACGGAAGCCCAAGATGATTTTGGAATCAGCTTGCAGGCAAGCTAAACGCACAACTTCACTATCACTTGACAAAAACAAGCAACAAAGATGTCAGCAAGAAGTGTGACAGATGACCAAGTCCTCAGCTTGTTTATCGATTTCGTCCAAGCTCTAAAAGAATCGATCAAGCTCAGATTCTTCTCGGGACGTATTTTTAGGGCAAGCATAAAATCAGGAACTGATTTTTACGTTTTTGATTAGGTACGTAATTTCGTGGATATAAGTGGGGTCAAATTGCTAGCTCTAGTTTTCTGAGCATTTTTTCTGGATCACAGTGGATTTTACGCGATGAAATGATGGAACGTAAGAACCTGGAGGATGAATACAGCTCGTTTTGTCCATGCTGGCCATGAGGTCTGCTAATCCAGGGATCAGCTAGGCCTAGAACCAATCCTGTTGACTGCGTGGAAGTTTTCGTGCGTTTGTTGTTAACTGACACATTTTTCAACCCGCAGGCGCTAGCTACAATTATTGTGCTTGAGATCGGGCTTACGTCTCACACATGTACATTATACATTCTACAGACATTTTCATTAAAGTGTGTCAAGACTCTTTTCTCTTGTGAGAACCATACGTACCTGTGACAAGTGATAACATCTCGAACACCGAGTTGCAAACCTAGACACAGTCAACTTACTTCCATTTTTCATACGTTCTATTGTTGCCAACGTCACAGAGAGAACCTGAACCTACCTCTCTGGAGTAGAAAAAAATTATAATTCCGGAAGCAGCCGGAAGTCATTTATTTTTTCAACGCCACCACACCACATAAGAATTTATTATACCCACAATAATAAATTGGACAGGAAAATTGGAAGCGGCGTGTTAGTTACACCAAATTATACGAGGTTTCGGTGCGGTGGTGAGCCACTTGCGGTGTGTGTGACATTTCAAGTTCCATTAATAAAACTCATCTCCCTATTCTGTTGTTTGAGAATTTGGCAAAAGCATTTTTTCATTACACTCCATCAGGAGGACCCCAATCACTTCCACGCGGCTAATCTATCGCACCTTTTCGAGACCATATAAGATTTATGGCAGTGTCGGCACCTATGTCGGGTCCACAGGTGGTCTTTGTATCCCCCATCCCGCCTCATTATTGAGTTATAACGCACAAACACCTTCCTTCCAGCACACGGTATAATTTCGGTCGACAAGTCGAAATTTCGATGGTTTACACACCATGTGTTTTTAAATAAAATGGTTTAAAGTTACTCTTTTTTTCTTTCTCGTGAAAAAGCTGGAAAAATAAAGTTTGAAAGGTGCGCGAGATGGAGAGGGTGCTGTGAAAAAAGGCGGCAGCACTATTGCATCGAGCAATTTGTTACGTCATCCGATATCTATTAAGGAACACTTTAGATTTTGCCGCCTGAAACACGATCTGCACTTTTTGATCTTTGCCGATGGACTCGGACACCTCTGCGGCGATAATTATAGAACACGTTGTTTTGTAGACCTATAACAAAAGAAATGATGATCATAAAATCAAAGAAATCTAATTTATTATCAAAAATCAAGCGGTTACATGTCAGGTGTAGGAATGACTTTACATAACTGTCAACTATCACCTCTTTCACAGGCTTTTGACTTCCAGCGCCCTCCATTTTCTTACATTGTAATATATGACATGACATGTACCACGTGTATGAAAAGTTTGTTTGCAATATTGCATTTTGCATTTGCGTTTTGATAATATTTTTATTTATGCAAGTATTAAGTAGGTACTGTTTGAGAACTACCATTGACAAAAGTGCTATAGGTACACAGTAAAGCGCAATGTTACACATTAATTTTCACAGTCTCATTCCAATCCCATTTCTTGCGCCAGTGTCTTCAATCTACCGTATACACGCCATGATACAGTATAATAAATTTATTCAATTATTTTGTTTGTAAGTAGCTGCTCCGAAAATTACACGTTAATAAGAACCACTACTTCATCATTAACGGATCCACAGGAGCGTGACCGGAGCATTTATTAACATAATGCCTTGTTGGCTTTTATTTCTAATTGGTAGTGGTACTTATGTAATTAATTTCATTCTGATTAGATTCTCTGAGGGAGGAGCTTTTTTTCCCATGCGCACCCAAGTACCCCCCAAGGCGCGGGCAGTAAAAGTGATATTATTGATTATCACAATGACAGAATTGACAGAATCCTTGACACTAAACGTATGTTCCGATATTCAGATCGGTCAACCAGTCGGTCGAGTCGACCAATTTTTCAGTTGGTGACTTTTGATATCGGAACGACCGGTCTCCGAAGTCAACAGTTGGTTAACCTTTTTCAGCCAGCCGGTAGTTCCAATATTCGGTTTTTTAGGCGACTAGTCGACCGATCTGATCATACTTTGGTCATATCCATCAAGTTACTGTTACGACAATGAGCGTTTGCGGTCATCATGGAAAATTCGATGTAATAAATTACCACCACGCACATACTTAACTAGATAACATTCTCAGAATAACAATTAATAATAAAGCTGCTTATGTGTAAAACTACAAGTCATTGGCTATTAAACTATAAAATAAACTCTTTGGCTACCAAGACCAAGCTATAAACTCTTGAACATTCTTATTATTGCAGATAAGTCTTCAGAAAGCGGTAACATTTCGGACTGCGATAGCGAGCCGGGAATTCAGCTGAAACGAAAACAGAGACGGTCCCGGACGACGTTCACGGCCCACCAGCTGGATGAATTGGAGAAGGCGTTCGAGAGGACTCAGTACCCGGACATTTACACCAGGGAAGAGTTGGCGCAAAGGACCAAGTTGACCGAAGCCAGGATACAAGTCTGGTTCAGCAATCGAAGGGCCAGGTTGAGAAAACAGATTAACTCGACGCACCACGTGAATTCCATGGTGCCGAGGATTCCTTCGGGGTCTTCAGAGTCGAGATACTTGCCGCCCAGCATGCCTCCATCCGAAGACTTCAACGGCATCGCCACTCCGTCGTCCAACTCAGGTTGGTTTGGTTCTGCTATGTATGGTGTGTTACTCTTCATCTTCACTTATCATGTTATCAATTATTCTGGATTTTTCTGAATTGTCCTGGAATGTTCGTAAAAAAGAACTTCCATTGGAATAGTACAAGACTTCTTCTACAGCAGGAACGTAATCTAAAGCTGTTTTTCTGCAGTAATGCCGGAGCTGTATACGAGCCCAGCACCAGGGGGTCACTCGACCTCGCCGAACCCTCCGGTGGCGGCACACAACTTTTACCATCAGCCGCACTACAGTACTGCCAACATTATGCCTTCGATGTCCCATGCGATGTCTGCGAGCGCTGGCATTGGATCCGGAGGCAACCTCCATTCCATATCGTCGTCACAGAATCCGTCGCTCCATTCTATTCACCAGTCAATGGCCGGATTCAAACAAGATGACAATGCCAACAACGTGGACGGAAGCTCAGGATACGCCAATAGCATACCGACTTCCATGACCATGCTAGGTCCTCATAGTGGTAAGCAAATTACTGAAAACCTGTATCAAAATTAGTACCGTTACCGTCAGAGCTAGAACGTATACTTACCAACTATAAGAGCACCTGGGATCGAACCTCCACTACTTGTGCTAATATAGGGTGCCCCAGGAGTGTTGCGCACATGCACCAGACAAAAATCCCACATTCCTGGGTCATAACAATTAACTCTGCCAGTCCAACTCTTGGCTGTTACTGAAATACAGCCCTCCAAACTTGAGTCAACTTCATCAATTTTAACTCAGAATCTCAGGAACTGTACAAATTCGCACAGAATTGAAGCGTTGATGACCAAATGTTATGGCTTAGTTTTAATGAAATCAAACTATTCGCGTACCTAAACAAATAGGATAATCCGTCAATTTCCGGCGAACTTCCGAAAAATGAAAAATGATAAGTTCATCAACTTCTAAAGTGACTTCCACAATTGACCCCTAAACCGAAGTGACGGAACAGCTCACATCTGTTCTAGATTGGCTACCGACTGAATAATACTTGATTCCTGAAACAGACTTCTGGCTAGATTCCACTTGCTTTCAACGAATTCCACTGAGTTTACATTACAATAGCTAATTCTACTCAGTTCAACATCGATCAACTTTCAGCACTAAATTCCACGAATCCAATAACTATGAGCTACACCACCATCGACTATTTTTCGTAAAATTTCAATGGTTTCAAAATGCTAATTTGATTGATTTCAGACATAGCCCAGGCGCCAGGGAAAACAATAAGGAAATAATTGTTTCCTGGCTGGAAACTAGCTTAAAACGATCTGTGTAGCTAAGGTTTTGACATACTAGTTTCCCCCCTTTCGGAAATGTCGGCGTCATATCGCCATCATCAACAAGAAGTGCACCAGCGTGGTTTTTGCCGAATATCTTAATTTTGGGTCATCTGACAGCAAAATATGTAAGGAGTCATTTTGAAGCCTATGAAACTCCCTACAGTTTGGTTTTTCAATCAATTTTCTGCGACCTATGGTCTTTGAGATAGAGCTTCTGGAAGCGAGAGTCATTGTCGTGAAAGCTGCATGGCCACTTGACTAGAAAAACTAAAATGACGATGTGACAAAAAAAAATTCAAAATGAGATTACTCGAGAATTCTTCATGCTATAGTTGCGGTGATGGTCTTCAACTCTTTCTCTTGAACCGTAGATTACGAATATTGAAAAGTCAAAAACGTCACATTGTACATATACAGGGTGTACTACGGGAATCAAATCAGAACAGAGAAATTTGACATATTTCTTCGATTTAGCCTATGCGAAACTCTAAGCACTTATCACGAGTCCAATATCGATATGCATTGCTCTGTAAGCTTCACTTGATAAACTTAAGAAGTGGTCAGCTCACAGCCTTCCTGTAAAATGTTTTGAAGGTCCTCTGAAATCATTAAAATTTACAGTAGCAAGAAATGTTTGTAACAGTATATTATATACCAAGGAACCAAAGTGAATTTTTGATCCCTTGGGTGAAGTTTGTTGCTCGAGGGCCCTTTGGGTCCCAATCCCCAAATCAAAAATTCACTTTGGTCTCTTGGTATATAATATACTGTTATATACATTCCTTGGTACTGTAAATTTTTATAATTTTGATGATTTCAGAGGGCCTTCAAAACACTTTACTGTAAAGCTGTGAGCTGACCACTTCTTTAGTGTACTGAGTGAAGCTTAAAGAGCAAATCCATAGTGATATTGGACTCGTGTTAGGTGCTTAGAGTGTCGCATATAGGCTGAATCGAAGAAATATGTAAAATTTCTCTGATCTGATTTGATTTCCTCAGTACACCCTGTATATGTACAATGTGACGTTTTTGACTTTCCTATATTCGTAATCAACGGTTCAAGAGAAAGAGTTTAAGACCATCACCGCAACTATAGCATGAAGGATTCTCGAGAAATCTCATTTTGAAATTTTTTTGTCACATTGACATTTTAGTTTTTCGAGTCAAGTGGCCATGGAGTTTTTACGACAATGCCTCTCGCTTCCAGAAGCTCTATCTCAAAAACCATAGGTCGCAAAAAGGCCATTTAAAAACTATTTCGTGGGGAATTTCATTGGTTTCAAAATTACTTCTCACATCTTTTGCTGTCAGATGGCCCAAAATCAAGATATTCGGCAAAAACCACGCTGGTGCACTTCTTGTTGATGATGGCGACATGACGCCGACATTTCCGAAAAGGGGGAAATTAGTATGTCCAAACCTAAGCCACACAGATCGTTTTGAGCTAATTTCCAGCCAGGAAACAATTATTTCCTTGTTGAGCTGATTTTTGCTCCCTGGCGCCTGGGCTAACAGTTTATGAGCGATATTGCAACTAGTTTTCAGTGATTTCAAATGTCATTCTGACAGATCTTAGTAGGTATAGGTCGCGGGAACATAACCGTCACTTTGACACCCGCTATGGCAACGTTGCAAGTATGCCTGACGTGGCAACAGCGCATCGCGCATTTCCGCGCTTCTTAGCCATTTTCGTTTTGCGCCAGGAGCTGCTCCGGGTCAGTCCGGGTAGATCACTAGATATAGGCTGTCTGATTTCTACATGATTCTAGTGGGCTGCGATTCAGGCCGCGATCGGCCGATGGCGGCCAGAAACACAGCCCACTAGAATCATGTTGAAATCAGACAGCCTATAGAGAAATTAGATACATACGCCAATCACGGCCCAGCTGGATCTACTTTCTTTGTCTAGTGATCTACCCTGAGCAGCTCCTACCGGCACAATAAAAGCGCCTTTTGCCAGCTTCTTGCCCGCGCTTGTGCCTGATGGGGTGCCAAAGTACCGCTGTAGTGATTCGCTTGTTTTTTCATATTACTTAGTCTTACTTACTTACTTATTACTTAGAGTTTAGCACATTAATTTTTTTGATAAAGAGACAATTGTTCAATAAATTATCTATATATTTATTAAATATCGATGTTCTTCTGTCTATACACTAGGTACTTTATAAAATCGTTGTCTATTTTTTGACCAATACAGGGTGATTCACCACCAAATGGACATAGCTTAAGGATAGGTCCAGTTTTTCCAGGCGAACCTGGATCTGGTTTTGAAATTTTTCTAACGCTGTTCGTTTCGAAGCTACAGGGTGATTCATGTATTTCGTAGAATTTTTTGACAAGCCATAACTTTAGAACAACCCAACAGATTGGTTTGAAATTTTATGGGTTTATTCTTCTGTTGATATCTGACACATCACTTTATCAAAGAGTTGAAAATTTCCAGGGCCGACCTTGAAAAAAAAAATTTCCAAGCTTTTTTGAAAAAAACACTCTGTATGCATAGAATAGAATAGATAGAATAGAATTTTATTTGTACGGGGCCGAAGTGTCGGATGTACACGTAAAACAATAAATAAATAAATAAATAAATAAATAAATAAATAAATAACAACATGAACAATGTTAATTCGACAGTAACATACTATCACATAAAATTACAAATCACATAACATATACTCGTCGACAGAGTAGAAACAATGGAACAGCAGCAGATCCTTGATATGTTTAGTAAATTCTTTGGAGGTCATAGTTTTGAACTTATGTGGTAGCTTATTATACATTTGTATACCCCTGTAACTGGGAGACCTTTCATACTGACTAGAATTATGACTATATGTGACTAAAGAATGTCGGTGCCTAGTGGAATAGCTGTGATGATCACGGTTTCTTTCAAGAGTATGTACATTGCTTTTAACTAGTAATAAACATTTATAAATGTAGATGCAGGGCAAAGGCAGAATTTTCTGCTCCATGAAAACCGGTCTGCATGATTGTTGATACGGAAGATCAAAGATTAGTCTCATGATTCTTTTTTGGCCTACAAAAGCCCTGTGACTGCTGGAAGATGCACCCCAAAAGACAATGTGATAGCTTAAGCAAGAATAGGCCAGAGAATAGTAGGTATTCAACAAATCAGCTGGACCCAAAGTAGTTCTGAGCTTCAAAATAGCATAGAAGGTCGAATTCAATTTTTTACAGACGGCTTCGATGTGCTGACCCCAGCTAAGCGACTGATCAACATGAAGACCGAGGAACTTGGTAGACGCGGAACCGACCACGGGAAAGCCACCAACCACGAAACTCAAGTCTTCGCTAACCTTTCTATTGCAAAACTTTACGACAACGGTTTTCTCCGGATTCACAATCAACTTGTTTTTAAGGCACCATTGATGAAACTGGCAGGATATGTCAGAGATCAAGGCCCTGAGCTCCCCCGGGCTCCGCCCCGAAACCGCTATTGAGCTGTCATCAGCGAACATCACTAAAAGACCTTGAGATATATGGTCAGGTAAATCATTGATAAATAATAAAAAGAGTAGCGGCCCCAGAACGGAGCCCTGAGGAACCCCCAGGTCAACACCATACAAGTTCGATGTCTCACCATCAACCTCGACTCGCATCCTCCTGTTCGACAAGTAAGACCTGAGACACGACAGAACACTGCCTCTCATTCCAATCGCATACAGCTTACTGCACAAATGATCTATTATTCAAAATTCATTTTCATATTCCAAAACTACATTAAACATGCTGTCAATATCGCAAAAAAATTGCTTGGCACCATCAAGCTGTCAAAAGAAATTGGTGATCCTGATGATTTTTGAGGTTAGGATTTTTTGTAAATTAATATTTTCAAATATTCACAAATGATTCATTATGGCCCCAAATTTCAGCCGTTTCGTCATGAAAGTAAAAATTACATTTTTCTCGTTTTCTCAGTAGTAACAAAAAGTTTCAGCCAAATTTTCAAAAAATTATTGTCACGTCCCTCAGCTTCACTTCTATCCCAATTTGAGCTGAAATTGAGGAACGTATCAAAATTTTTTTTTTATTCTGATGAAATTTCTTGTTGATTCTGAGAAAACGAGAAAAAAATCATTTTCATTTTTCTGACGAAACGGCTGAAATTCAGGGCCATAATAGATCATTTGCAAATATTTGAAAATATTGATTTAGAAAAAATCCTAACCTCAAAAATCATTAAGATTGTCAAAATTTTCTTGACAGCTCAATGGTGCCAAGCAATTTTTTTCGCGTTATTATTAGCATGTTTGATGTAGTTTCCGAATTTGAAAATGAAATTCGGAAAATGTGCATACAGAATGTATTTTTTTGAAAAAAGCTTTGAAGTTTTTTTTACAAGGCCGGCCATGGAAACTTTAAACTGTTTGATAGAGCGATGTGTCAGATATCAATAGAAGAATCAACCCACAAAATTTCAATCCAATCCATTCGGTCGTTCTGAAGATACGGCTTGTCAAAAAATTCGACAAAATACATGAACATGTCGAGTTTTCTTAAAGAACAAAATGAAATAGATGTTGACATAATTATCAACACTAAAGACCCCCTTAATAAATTTGATAAATGTGGTGTATACCAATTATCATGTCAAAACTGCAACAGTGTCTATATCGGCGAAACTGGAAAAAAAGGAGAGATACGCTTTAAAGAGCATTTAAGTGAAATAAACAAGTTTAAAAAAATAGGCTACTTCGAAGCGAAGTCAAAGTTTGCTTACCACATCATTTCATCTGGCCACACATTCAATCCAGACTCTTGCTTCAAAATTTTACATCATGAATCCAAGTATCAAAAACGAATTCTTTTTGAATCACTTGAAATTTCAAAATCATTAAAAAACAGTGAACAAAACACCTTGAACGAACAGACTGAGTTGCTACAGGGGAGAGACACTTGAGACACTTTCGACATTCTGATTGAGGCAGGGAGTGACTTCTTCAAACAGTTCACTTGATGTTTGTTTGAGTTGTTCCTTGGTTCTGTTGGTGTGTGTTTGTGTCTCTCTCAAGTAGCCGGTTAGTCTGTTCCCCCTTTTTTCAGGTGGCACTCAAGTTTATTCAATTCTTTCCTTTTTTACCTATTTACCTTCACCTGAACACCTTTATTCATTATTTAGTATCTTAGCAATTATTGTTAACAATTACCAAAATTCAAACTGACAATTTTCCATCCTGACATAAAACTTTTTTCAAAAATCTAAAAAGTGAGTTATTTTGAATTTTGGTTTCTGTATGTTCATACCATTTATACATTTATTTGTAGCAAAAAAACCCTGAAGATGAGCGCCATCAGCTCGAAATATATATTGGTCAAAAAATAGACAACGATTTTATAAAGTAGTGTATAGACAGAAGAACATCGATATTTATTAAGAAACACACTACAGATATGGAAGAATGGGGTACTTGCCAATGGAATAGATTCAGCTGGAAATACTTTTGATTGCTAGTATAAGTGTTAAGGGGACTCTACTGAGAATTTCACAAAAATCCCGTCGTTTTCTACAGAAAAAAACGATTTTGAAAAATTCTCCTAAAAGCTTCGCGCCAGGACAGGGATTTTGAGTGGGATTGGTCTGACTGTGTGACAATGGAATAATCAAGAATGTCAGGGATGTCACTGTGACACTGTCATTTTGAACATGCTATCGCAAAACCGGTTTCCTATCGAATTCTCTTACCGTGAGCATTTAGACAATAAAATCGAACAATGTTTCGTAAAAAATGACTCCAGAAACCTCTTATAACACTGTCTCAGTCGAGATAATTTATTTCCAGGGGAAAATCTGGAGGATCACCAAATATCACAGAAATAAGAGGCCGAAAATGAACAGTGAGCTTTTATAGGTTCATCATTAGCATACAATTCCGGATAGGTGATACTTTAGAGCTACAAGAGATCCATGTGAGGAGGACGCGATGGATCTCCAAATAAAATGTGGGGAGCAGGAACACTGATGTTCGAAATGAAGCCGAGGGTCAGCCAGGTCAGAGCACGGGTGACAAACATGCGAAAGGCTTTTAGGTGGACAGCACTGAAGACTAAAGAAAGAGATTAGTTAGGTTGAACAAGAAATGAACAAAACGAGTAGGTACTTACCGCGTAGATCAAAGCCTCGATCAAAGCAGTCAAAGGCAAAAAAAAGGGCACAGGAAGAAATTACGGTCGGTGGTTTGACGTTGTCAGTCAGACTCAGATCTTGTTGTTGTTTGAAAACGGCACCTTGACGACGTTATATCATTGCCAACCCAACGAGGAAAAAGAGCCCTTCTATGTTCTATATCTAATATATTTGTGACGTCACAAATATATTTTTAAAACACGCATTGCGGCCGCAATTTTGGGAATTTATAGCCCAGGCGCCAAGGAGCAAAAATCAGCTCAATTAGGAAATAATTGTTTCCTGGCTGGAAACTAGCTTAAAACGATCTGTGTGGCTTAGGTTTTGACATACTAATTTCCCCCCTTTCGGAAATGTCGGCGTCATGTCGCCATCATCAACAAGAAGTGCACCAGCGTGGTTTTTGCCGAATATCTTGATTTTAGGCCATCTGACAGCAAAAGATGTGAGGAGTCATTTTGAAGCCCATGAAATTCTCTACAGTTTGGTTTTTCAATCAATTCTCTGCGACCTATGGTCTTTGAGATAGAGCTTCTGGAAGCGAGAGTCGTGAAAGCTGCATGGCCACTTGACTCAAAAAACTAAAATGTCGATGTGACAAAAAAAAATCAAAATGAGATTACTCGAGAATCCTTCATGCTATAGTTGCGGTGATGGTCTTAAACTCTTCCACTTAAACCGTAGATTACGAATATTGAAAAGTAAAAAACGTCACATTGTACATATACAGGGTGTACTGAGGGAATCAAATCAGATCAGAGAAATTTTACATATTTCTTCGATTTAGCCTATATGCGACACTCTAAGCACCTAACACGAGTCCAATATCAATATGGATTTGCTTTATAAGCTTCACTTAATACACTAAAGAAGTGGTCAGCTCACAGCTTTACTGTAAAATGTTTTGAAGGCCCTCTGAAATCATCAAAATATTAAAAATTCAGTACCAAGGAATGTATATAACAGTATATTATATACCAAGGGATCAAAGTAAATTTTTGATCTGGGGATTTGGGCATAAAGGGCCCTCGAGCAACAAACTTCACCCAAGGGATCAAAAATTCACTTTGGTTCCTTGGTATATAATATACTGTTACATACATTTCTTGCTACTGTAAATTTTGATGATTTCAGAGGGCCTTCAAAACATTTCACAGGAAGGCTGTGGGCTGACCACTTCTTAAGTGTATCAAGTGAAGCTTACAGAGCAATGCATATTGATATTGGACTCGTGATAAGTGCTTAGAGTTTCGCATAGGCTATATCGAAGAAATATGTCAAATTTTTCTGTTCCGATTTGATTTCCGTAGTACACCCTGTATATGTACAATGTGACGTTTTTGACTTTTCAATATTCGTAATCTACGGTTCAAGTGGAAGAGTTTAAGACCATCACCGCAACTATAGCATGAAGAATTCTCGAGTAATCTCATTTTGAAATTTTTTTGTCACATCGACATTTTAGTTTTTCGAGTCAAGTGGCCATAGAGCTTTCACGACAATGACTCTCGCTTCCAGAAGCTCTATCTCAAAGACCATAGGTCGCAAAGAATTGATTGAAGAACTAAACTGTAGGGAATTTCATGGGCTTCAAAATGACTCCTTACATCTTTTGCTGTCAGATGACCCAAAATTAAGATATTCGGCAAAAATCACGCTAGTGCACTTCTTGTTGATGATGGCGACATGACGCCGATATTTCCGAAAGGGGGGAAACTAGTATGTCAAAACCTAAGCTACACAGATCGTTTTAAGCTAGTTTCCAGCCAGGAAACAATTATTTCCTTATTGTTTTCCCTGGCGCCTGGGCTATTTAGGAAAAAGAAAAAATACGGGTACATTATTTTTAACCATACTATCGATTAAGCCAATAAAAAAAAATTAGGCAAGTACCCCATTCCTGTGGAAAATTATATATATTTATTACAACTTTACAACTAAAAAAAATTGCAGTAACAAGTAGGTACTAGTGAAAACAACATTTGTATTTGTATTTGTATTTATTTGTACGTTTCATTATAATTGTACACGTCATAGAAAAAAAATAAGAATAAAAATTATAACAATAGTGACAATTAACACTAGCATAGCCACCAATGAACAATAACGTCGTACATAGTTACAAGCATGTTACAACACATCACACATCTTAAAATTGTAGTTCAAGTACTCATCCCAGCTGTAGAAGGCTTTTTGTATTAAAAAGTGCTTTATTCTTGCTTTGAACTGGGGAAGGGTCAAGCTCCTGACGCTCTCCGGCAGAACATTAAAACAAGCGAATATGCCTCATGGGCATGAGGCTCAGTAGCGCACTTCCTTTTTGGAGGATTAGTGAACGCAAGATGTTAAGTGATTAGGGTTCTACCGTCTTGGGCAAAAAATTGCAATATGGCGGCCAAAATATCGACAGAATCATGAAATTCGGCTTGAAAATCAAAATGATCGTACTAGACAAGGGTAAGTTCCAAGTTTCATGAAAATCGTTCCACTAACAAGAGATTTCAATATGGCAGCCAAGATGGCGGCAGAATTATGAAACTCAGCTTGAAAATAGGAATGATCGTACGAGACAAGCGTAACTCTCAAGTTTCATGAAAATCCTTCCACTTATAAGAGATTTCAATATGGCGGCCAAGATGGTGGGGCAATCATGAAATTTGGCTTGAAAATAAGAATGATCGTACTAGACAAGGGTAAGTTTCAAGTTTCATGACAATCGTTCCACTAATAAGAAATTTCAATATGGCAGCCAAGATGGCGGCCGAATTATGAAAGCCAACCTGCCTATTTGGTCCTTGAGGACCTAAGCTATCCACCGGATAAAGTTCAATCTTCAAGGGCTGTAGCTTTATTTCCCGAGGAGAAGTTCAACTTCATCGAAGTGCACAGGAGATCTCTGTTTTTTGAGAATAATGATAACGATGTATGGATAACAAAAATAGTGCCCATTGGCCACCCTTGGGGACATCATCTATTAATCGGAAAAAAGTTCCAAGACTCTTGTTTCAATTCTCGAGAAGGAGTACAGCGTCTTAATTTCTGCACGGACTCGGACAGACAGACAGACAGACAGACAGACAAACCGGCCACATAAGCGTCATTCTGTTACTTATATAAAAAAATGTTCTCCAACTGATTTCGACCTCCTGAACACTAATATCGGGTTCACTTTTGAATTGGAACACTTCTTTTTTATCGAAAAACCGACAAAATGGTAGCCTTGTCACATGATTTTTAGTGATACCTACCTACTTTTTTTTTTGTTATTGAGCGAACATCTTTCGTAATTTGAGTGCCATAATCCTTCAGGTACCTAGTATTGACTATTTCAAAATGTTCAATTACTAGTTCGGCACGTCTGATTTTAAATTTGTAGGGTCGTGTAATATGCGCCGAGCCGTGGCTTTGCGGTCGTTTTCAAAAATTGATAACAATTGACCCAACGGTCGGATCGAAGTGGGGTTTTTTGTCAAAAGAAAGTTCAAATTGTTTTCTAAATATAATGCCGTACATGCAGTGATGTATTTCATTAAGAAATTGTAGTTGCCTGCATATCGCAACTTTCTACATCTTACCGCGAATGCCAGCACTTGATCGGCGAAGCCGCCCTACACCAAAATGTTATTTTTGTAATTGTTCATGATTATTTCGGCAAAATTTTTCTTGATTCGCGTACCAAGGCCATGAGCTACCCATTCGAGTTGAAATATTTTCTGTATTGAATTTCGTTTTGTTCGGAGGAAAGGATATCAAGCACCAGCAAGCAACGAATAAATCATTTGCGGCCGAGCCGTAGTTTCGGAGTCATTTTCAAAAATTAATAACTACTAATCGGCACCTCGCACCGATGTGAAATTTTCATTAAAATAAAGTTCAAATCATTCTCTAAATATAACTCCCCATATGTATTATGGTAAAATGATAAGTTCGGGTACTTCCTCGCATGTGATAACTTTCGAGATCAGGCCGGCTTCTAAAATGCAGCATTCAACGGCGATGCCGCGTCACACTAAATTGTTATTATTGTCATTGTTTATTATTATTTCGTCAAGATTTTTCTTGGTTCGGGATACAAGGTCATGAGCTACCCAATGGAGTAAAAATTTTTCGCAAAAACCTTTTCGTCTAGGACTAGATGCGGGGACGGACGGACGGACGGACGGACGGACGGACGGACGGACAAAGCGAGGACAAAAGCGCCTTCCCGTTTGGAGAAGTGCGCTAAAAACTGATGCCGAGGCAATTTATGCCCTGACGAGACCGCTCAATCCTGTGATAGGGAACGGCTATCTTTTGTCGATTTCTAGTGGTATATCCGTGATACGAAGCATTTGTCCTGAAACTACTCTCATTCACCTTCACAAACAACAGACACTGCAGTATTGGCGAGTAACATTACCGATGGTGGCGCTGCTGATGCGCTTCGCATGTAAACAAACATGTCGGATAGGGCACGGATTGTTGCCCGCGCGTTCAAATATCTTATCAGTAGTGAGCGGTTTTTAATGTCCTCCAGACGTGAAACGTGGTTAATTAGTACCTATTGCGGTGGAACTCGAAAATGGCAGAAGCGAATTGAGTGTTATGAAGGTTTTCAATCACTGGATGGCCTCAAGCCTCAACGGATTCTCGATCTATCTTGATGGGATACTGATGGGAGAGGAAATTCTGAAGTCACAATTTCTTGTGTTGTGTGGTCGAAAGCGAACCGAATCAAGCTTCAGTTCAAACATGGACATATTTGGATTGTGTTTACAAACAAGCGCATTGTATGAATCTCCTCACGAGGCAACTGAGATTGTAATTAAAAGAAATAGTAGTAGCAGTTCCTGCGAGAGTTCCTGTGAAATTGGAACGTTTAAATGCACTTGCAAAGCAGGCCAGTCCGGGACATGCAAACATATCGCAGCCGTGCTTCTTCGATGCAGCCATTTAAAGCTCCTATTTTCAGCGACACTTCCCAGACTTTTCTCGTAGTCATATTTATCACAGTGCCAAGTTTGTTTGTCATCTTGACTACCCAACTTGCGTCTTTCGCTTTCGACGGGAAACGGTGAAAATGTAACTCTTCCTTTTTCCGGTTTCCACAGCGCGACTCGCACTCGGAAACGCAACCAATTCTCCGCCACTTTTTGTCACTATGACAAAATCACAAATCTTACCACCTCCCATTCTGATGCCACTTTTGCTTGCCAGTCGTCGTACACGTGCCACTCTTATTTAAAAATGCAATGCTTTTGCAACCGACGACACCTATGCCCGATTGCACAAAGGTGGTTTCAAATTTTAGTTCAGTACTAAACACGGGATCAAATTTTTGACGTGGAACAAAATGCAAACCCAGTTACTTCAAGGGGAGATTATGATGAAAATACAAAATATGGCTCAAAGAGATTATTTGGATACCAAAACACAGGTGAGACAGCCTTTATATTGGCTTGTAGAACAAATTTTGCGGGAACTGTCAGATCTTTTCTTTGTAATAAAAAACAAGCGACAAGTGCATGTTACCACAACTTTTTTTCTGTATACAAATAATCATAAGGGACCATATTTTGTATTCCCATCATTTTCTTTCCTTGAAGAAATCGGATTTGCATTTTGTTTCACTTCTGAATATTTGATCCGCTGTTTGGTACCGAACTAAAATTTGATACCGCGTTTGTGCAATCGGGCACTAGTATATCGTCGCTCTAGACGTGAGACCTCGTAACTGACTTTTTCATCAAAAAATAGATTTTGGTACCAAATGTCCCAGAAAAAGAAGCTCCATAGATCTAGTGAGACCTCTCAGTTGTGCAATTCGAATTTAGCGGGTAATCGTAAAACAAATGTGAAGGTACAGTCTTGAGAGTGACTCCCCTTTTCTGCGCAATAACCTCCTGCGCGATACTGCGTGAGAACACGTAAGTACAGTTGAAGAGTTTATCCAATTAGATCACCAAGAAACTGTTTTACAATGATAAGCTGGATCACTCTTTGAAATATATCTATCGAAAGAAGTATAGGACTTGACGTTTGAGAATTTTTTAAACAGTTTTTTGTTGCTCCTGTAAAAATGACAATTCCGCACTTACGAGCTCTCACGTCTAGAGCGACGATATTCAAAATAATGAAACGTGCGTGGCTCACGTACTTTGTTGGAAAAAATCAACGCCGCGTTAAGTCAGATGGAATCAATTAAAGTCACCAAACACCGCAACGCTCATAAGAGCCCACACAAATCTGCGGTTGATCCGTGCACAAACGTCGTTTACACGTTGGCCGTCAGATGGCGTATTCGATCTTGAAACTCGCCAATATACAAAGACGGTACAGTTTAAACCCTTAGTCGGGTAAATAAAGGCTTACAATGTGCAGCATAATCCGCCCCAGCCATAATTCTGATCACTCGTTTTTGTAGCCTAAATATCTTTAGGGATCCGGATGAACCTCCCTACAACAAAACTCCGTAGCTCAACACACTCTGGAAGCGACCGTGATACAGCAACAAAACCGCATCCAAGTCCGCCACATGTGACAGTTTTCTGATTTGGTAGGTCAGTCTTACAAGTTTCCCACTCAATTCATCCACGTGCTTCCGCCAGCTCAATGCCGGGTCAAGACAAATTCCCAAAAATTTGACCGACTCATCCGACAATGAGCCACTAGTATAAATGAAATCGATTGCGTTTTATCAATGTTGATTTTTAAAAAATTCGCACTGAACCAATCCCTTACATGCGTCAAAGTGACCCGCTGCTGCCGAAATACACATTCCTGCGTTTCAGCTTTACCATATACCCATCTTTAGGACTCCATTTTTGTTCCCGCGACCTATAGGTGCTGTAGCGGTAGTGGTATTTTGACTATTTTGACGACAGATTGGGTGCTTTCTATCTAGCTCCAAATATGGTACACCTACTGTCTGCGCATGTGCAGATGCCAAGTGATGCTTTCCATCAAGGTGTTCTTCGCAGTTTCTGTACCGTTCGGCGGATCATCTGAAATTTTGTGCCTAGCTAATGGAACATGTTCCGTCTGACGGTATTTATATCGTCTAGATGGAAAGCACTTCTTGCAATATTTCCTATGGCGTTTTCCACTGGGAAAGAAAGTGCGCACTAAGTGCCTTGATCTTGCGCATGGACCAATAGCAGGGCTTCCTCGTGAGTTTCTATGACAACTAGAACAAAAAGTGCGCACTTTTTTACCAGTGGAAAACGCTACTAGTGTCATGGACATTTTTGAGATTTTAGCTGCTTCAAATTCTATATTGATGGATTTGTTTGGTTTTGTTAGATATTTTGTCAAATTTTGAGTGGTTTAAATGCAATGTTGGCAGATTTGTTGTCTATAATTTGTTCAGATTTTAGTATATTTTGACAGATTCCAGAGCCCCAAAGCAATTTAACTTGATAAGTTTCTACAATACCAGAATGACATTCTGATCATTACAAATGGGTAGATCCGTGAGTGTCTAGAAACGACAAGAAATAATAATATATTCTAGGATCTTTTCGGATAAAAAGCAATGCTAGAGGCAAGTCATGTTAAAGTTTGGCAACATACGTTTTAAGGGTATTCGGACCCCGCTGAATACAAAAACCATTGTTGCCAAGCCGAATTTTGCACCGGAAGCCCGCAATGGAGGGGGGGTAAAGGGGAGGGAAGGCCAAAAATCACTATTTTTCACCATTTTTTATGTCTGGACTGCGACCTGTCATTAACGTGAAGTGAATTACATCATATCTTGATTCACTGAGGTCTTATACTACCATATTGACATAATTACTGTCAAAATTTCTAGAGGGGGAAGACTGGTGGGGGGGAATGTTGACTGTGTAGATGATTCTTCTTTTCTCTCGATTTTGAGTAAACATTAACATGTTTGGTATCGTTTCCGACTAAATTCCATATTCCCTATTCAACTATGGTGTTCGAATTGCAATAGAAGCGAGTTTGAACAAGTTTTACATGATAAAACATGTTTTTTGTCAATATTTTTTTACGTCTTTCAACTGTGTTATTTTACTGCAAATCGGCATTTTTTCTCAAAATTCTTGCGTAGTTCGTTAGCCTCATGTATTTACCATGATATCGGCATCCAATTGATTGCCTCTACTTTTTTAAATATGAAGAAAAAAAATTTTTGTGGAAATTGTTTGGCCCTACTTTTTAACTTTGTTTTTTGCTGTATGATGTATGTATGATCAAAACTCGAGTTTTTCATATTTTAAAAAGTGGAGACACACTTAGTATGTGAATGTATTGTGTAAAATACACCAGACTAACGAATTACGCAAAAATTGTCGAAAAAAACTCCGATTTGCATTGAGATATCATAATTTATAGAATTAAGAAAAATACGCCAATGAAACTGAAGAGAACTTGGTGCAACCGAAGGCAGATACGTACATTACCCTAAACGTTAGGTTGAATAATACAATTATAGGTTTTATCATTCACATTTATTACATTCGATTTCAAAATCTCTTATTCTACCTCTTCCCTGGGTATTATTAGAGGAATGCGGCTTTTTCGAATATAGGTACATCTCACGAACGTAAATTTTGAGGAGTTGTTCTTTTTTAGAGGTTGATGGTAGAGAACACCTGCCCAAGACGTTCGAAAAAAGTAACTTTTCTTGGAGGTTTGATAGATCATCTCACGGATATCCAAAAAAGGTAACCTTTTTAGAGCATAATCAAACATATCGAAGACATTTGTTTTTTTTTTGAGTTGAAATAGAACTTCTTAGAGAAGTTGGAGAAAGGTAACCTCAAGGGTAACCTTTGGAGCTCTATAATTTTATAAAACATTTTGAATAAATTCTAAAAAGCTAACCTTCTTTGGAGCTTGAGAGAACACCATAGAGAAGTTGGAAAAAGGTAATCTCTTTGGAGCTTAATAGAACATCTCAAAGAAGTGCAAAAGTGGTAACATTTTTGGAGCTCAAGATAACATCACAAAAAAGTTGGAATAATGTAACCTCTCTGTATCTTAATAGGGCATATCAAAGCCGTTTGGAAGAGGTAACCGTTTCTCGAGCTCAATAGAACATCTCAGGCCTCTCTGAGAGGACTCTTGCCCACTGGGCATCAGGTTCTGACATGGAAAACTCTTCTTTTGAAAAAAAGTACATTCTAGAATATCTCAGCTAAGGTTTTCATTATAATTATGAGGTGGAGGACCATAGTTTTTCATCATACAATAAAATAATAGCAAAAAATAAAGTTGAAAAGTAGCGCCAAACAGTTTTCACAAGAAAATATTTTTTTCATATTTTAAATGTCAAAGGCACATCAGTTATATGACTGTATTGTGTGAAATACACCAGACTAACGAACTACGCAAGAATTTTGAGAAAAAAATGCCGATTTGCAATAAATAACACAGTTCAAAGTGGTAAAAAAATATTAACAAAAAAACATGTTTTATCGTCTAAAACTTGTTCAAACTTGCTCCTATTGCAATTTTGACACTATAATTGAACTGAGAATATGAAACTTGAAAGGAAAAGATACCAAACATGCATATATTCACTCAAAATCAAGAGAAAAGAAGAATCATCTTCACAGTCAACATTCCCCTCACCAGTCGCCCCCCTATGAAAATTTTGACAGTAATCATGTCAAGATGATGGTATAAAACCTCAGTTAATCAAGATACGATGTAATTTACTCCACATTGATGACAGGTCTCAGTCCCGGTATCAAAAATGGTGGAAAATGGTGATTTTTGGTCTTTCCCCCCCTTTACCCCCCCCCATTGCGGGCTTCCAGTGCAAAATTCGGCTTGGCAACAATGGTTTTTGTATTTAGCGAGGTCCAAATACCCTTAAAACATTTGTTGCCAAACTTTAACATGACTTGCCTCTAGAACCACTTTCCAGGCCACTTTTTCAAAAATGATCCTAGTCTAATACTTGAAGTAGAGAAAAGTCTCTCTCGTCGACAGGATCATGATTGAGTAAAACTGTCTCTTTATTATGAAATGGATTCTAGCTCGTGAGTCATACTCAAGTGCAAGTTGGATCTCGAACTTGCAATTGTTTTTCAATGTATTCCCGGGTCATTCAAAGCTCCAATATAGTTTTGTCTATCGTTTCAGGAAGCAGCAACAGCAACGAACCGATACCAGTGAGTTCGCAGTCCCACACCAACTGGCTCATCCCGCAGATCCCCCAGATGCCACCGGCCAGGAACCAGAGCAGTCCCAACATGGTGGCCTTGGGGATCGGAAATTCGATACCTCACCAGGCCTTCCCGGCGTTCAGTCAGGCCGACCAAATTCACGGCTACAACACTTCCCAAAGAGCTTACCAAACCTACCCCTATTGGAATAACTGATTTTTGTTTGTATAATATTGTTTTGTCCCAGTTGCGAAAACCAAATCTGAATGCGTAAGTCCGTGCATGACGTAAGGTCTAAACTTGTGAGCCGCACCTTTAGAATAAGTTATTTTAATATGATCACTTGCTGACAAATCAAAACGTTCGGAAGTTTCCTAGCCATCCAGGCAACTTTTTATCATAGTTTTAAAACAAATCAAAACGCTTGGCCATTTTCGAATCTTTATTCGAATTTAAAGCAGCACAATTCACACAGTCATTGGCATCGAGTTTTCCAAAAATCTCAGTACCTACAACTCAGTATCAACCTCAACGACAAATTTCTGTTGAAAAATAAAGCTGTAGTGTCGAGTGTAGTATGCCCATTTTGTAGCAATCGACCGGCATCATCTCGGGTTAACTTTAACCAGAAGATCAACGTCATACCTTCTGTTGCGAGAAGCTGAATATGAATTTTGTCAACTGTTTAAATTTTAATTCGCATTTCATTTGACTAAACACATATAAACTGGGCCAAAATTGAAACGGACCACCCAAAATTTTGATTTGGTTAAAATGAGGATATCTGGAAAAAAATTGACCTAGGTATTTTATAAAGTTTTGTGGCACAAGAATTTTTTGATCACAATACACCATCTTAGATTACTTGATTGTCGACCTCATGACAATGTACGGGGTGGTAATGAAAGGAGTGCAAATCCGCCCTGAAAAGGCAGAATACTTTTTTGTCATATTTTCGAAAAGCTTACATCAATAGGTTTGTTCGCGTCGCATGAACTTTCTGCACTTTCTGCACTCAAACTGCTGTGATTGGTCAGCTGCTGCCAGGGACCCCACGCTATTGGCTAGGGTGCAGAAAGTGCAAAAAGTTCATGCGACGCGAACAAACCTAATATCTCGGAAACAGTTTTGAACTTTTGATCGTATTTTGTTGTTCCAAAGAGTTATTGATTTTTCTCCGGTCTTACTGGACACGTTAGGGGTACAGGGTGTCTCAAAATACGCATATCAAATTGAGTGCATAAAAAATGTAGCATCTTTATGGTACGTATTACATGCTGGGAAAATATTGCAAAAATTCCGACCTATAAATTTTCAAATATGGGAGCTCAAAGTCTGGCAATTTCTGGACCCCAGGGCCCAGGGGACTGTTTGTAGTCGGCATGCATACATTTCTGGGGAAAATTTGATTTTCGGCATCACTGTCTCTTATCGTGAATGAGAATTCCGAGAAAAATTCAATATACCTAAGTTCACATGGTGATTCATAATTAGACCAAAAGAATTGGACCCTTTACCAAGAAAGATTTTGCGAGTATGGAACTGATTTTATTTTCTAGTCGTGGACGTAATTTGGAAGTTGGTCCTTCAAACTTGAAGAAAATTTCGGCGTTCTCATTTTGTTCATTTTCTGCTTTTTCATACTCGTGATCGTACGCGAAAAGAAAAACGGAGACGGTGAAATTTCAGGACATCAGGAAAAACATCCGCACTTGCGGTCCGGGGGTGAAAGACGGAGTCAAGGTCAACCGTGCGCTTGTCGGCCCCAGTGCTTGGATGGGCCGACCATCAAACATCCAGGCACCACATTGCGGCTCGGTAAGTCCGGCTGGTCTGGCAGATGGGTACAATGGGCCCAATAATGAGGCCTACGTGCCAGGTGAAACTGTGGTACACCGACTCCCCAGAATGGAATCCAGAATCCAGGTGAAATTTCAGACCTCAGTTTTCAAACTGTTAGTTGTGTTGTAGCGATGTATACATGCATGTTGCATGCATCTTGGTGTGATCAATCAACATAGATGAACCTCACACAGTCCAGAAACTAAAGTCTCAAAGTATTTCGCTGTTTTTCTGCGCATACGATTTTCAAAAAAATGCTTTGGTAATTTTTGAATCTGAGAAATTATTAAAAGACAAAAAAAGAAAAGAAGAAAAAAGAAGAAAAAGAAAGAGGAAAGAGGAAAGAGGAAAGAGGAAAAAGGAAGAAAACATGAAAAAAATTTGAAACAAGAAAAGGAAAAAAAAAAGGAGGAAAAATAGGAGAAAGAAAAGAGAAAAAAAAGAGAGAGAAAAAAAGAGGAAAAAAATACGAAAAAAGGGAGGAAAAAAAGAGGAAAAAAAGGAGAAAAAAAGGAGAGAAAAGGAGAAAAAAGGGAAAAAATGTAAAAAAGGAAAAGGGGGGAAAAGGGGGAAAAAGAAGAAAAAAGAACGAAAATAAACGAAAATGAACAAAAAAGAAAAAAATTGAGCAGCGGTAGCCGAGTGGCTTGAACATTGTTCCGACCTTACTATGCCATATCTGCATCTGTCTGACTACAGCGGTTACAGAAAAAATGGATTTCTGACTACATAGTTGAGTGCAATCAGAGTACTGAGGCCTCACATAGTTAACAGTAGGCAATTCAAGTATGACAGAAACGTGTACAAAAAACCCACTGAATTTCCCGTAGACGCTAATATAAGTTCGTAGTTGATGCGTCGTAAAACATTAAAAAAAAATACATAAGTAGGTACCTACAAAATATATATATATATATAATTTCAAGCGTCAAGTTCGTACTCCTGCCTTCTCCCTGGAAATAATAATTCATTAACATTTTTATTTTATTAGGGTAATTATGAGGTTGTATAGAGATATCCAAAAAAAATTCAACATTCCTCGAATCGTTGAGTGACGATCCAAAGATGCGCAATCGGTAACATTTGTAACAATGGCATTGATTTTGACAAGATATCCGCCATCAGCTGCAACTCAGACGGTGAAGTGAGAACTGATGAGGCTTTATCCCAAAGAATTTTTAGAAGTAACTGGCAAACTAACACGAGAATAAATTCCCACTTCCATTGCTTCACACCATTTATATAAGGAAATGTTTCGCTGAAATAAAGCAGGAAATCAAGCTGGAATCAAAATTTGCTTGTACTAGTAATGTCACCTGGCCGGCCTATAGTAAAAAAAATTACACACGGTGGGTCTAGGTATTTAGGTATGAGTACCTAATAGGGTAGTGACCACCATCGAAAAATATTAAAAAAATCATACTAATCGAATGTAGAGCCTTAATAACAAGACTACGTTTCGTGAAAATTCGAAAAAAAAGTTCCAAGTGTCTCAAAATCTGCCTTGAAAGTGGCTACTTTTGCGAACGATTTCAAATCTATCGAGCTGTAAGGCGGGCTGTGACGTTTCAATCTTTTGACAGTAGTGGGGATGACCCCACCTCCGTTGCCTGTGTGTCAGTGTTGACGTTGACGTTTGCCAGCATAACATAACCATTGAAGTCTGATGTAGTTTTGAAATATTCATTAAATCATGAAAGATTTTACCAACTTTCCATATTTTCAAGCAAAACAACTAAACAACACGAGTCACCGCACAGATACACAAAGCGTTGTTAACAATATAACAATCAGCTGTTACGAGCGTTGACGGGTTGACGCTAGTGCTTTTTGTAGTAAGTTCTGTAGTGTTGTCAAGCCTGCTTCTCCGCCTATGAAAGATTGTGACGTCATCGCGCCAAATTTGAAATGATCAAAAACTTTCATGATTTTTTTTACCAAGAAAACTTACGAAAAAAAATCTGTTAACTATATAGCGTCACTTATCAAGAAGTGAACTTGAAAAAAAAAATAAAAAAAAAATCGGTCACTACCCTATTAGGTACTGGTCATGCGATATAGGTACTTATTTTGCGAGTTTTTTTGTGACACCCTGCTTAATTATTGGGTATGTATAATACCTAATTTATTTGTGTATAACATGATTATTACCCTGTATGACAAAAGTTCATATAAGGCTCAAAGATTACTTCAGGCCCTATTGGCTCCACGCAGAATGTCTGATGGATTGGACCGCGTTCGATATTTGCCTACCTTCCCCTACCACTAAAAGACCTTAAGTTTCTGAACGAAAAAGTTGGTGACTCACAGTAGGTATAGGTACTCACACTCACCCCACTTTTTTCATTCTTGTGATCTTCTCTTTCTCCTCATAGCCAGTCAAGAAACAGAAGAAAACCGGACACTAAAGTTCACCTCAACAGCACTCAACAGTTTATCACACAGAACGTTTGTCGATTGTCAATCTTCACCACTAGCACTGACCACTGGATTCAATATTATTTCTTGATTCTTGTTTGGCTGTAGCTTTGACACAACAACCTGAAACCTTCAACCTATGCAGCTATGCTTGTCACTTACTCTTGTCCAGAGGGCAGCCTTTGTCTGGGACTTTGGGCGATTGGCGCTGCAACGCGTGAAATTGTGGGCGGGAATTCGAAAGGCAATTAAATAAAAACTTTAAAACTGAAAACCTAATACTAAATTATTCCCACTATACTTTTTGACTAGAGTGTTGTGAACAATGGTTGGGGTTATATAGAAGGTACACCATATACCATGCACCTAGGAGGCTTACGCCGAAACCCAGATCTGTGGTACCTCAAAAACAGACTTCAGCTGGCGGACCTCATCCATGGGGGTTAGCCAATGACGGAGGAATCGGAGGATGCGGTCTGGCCTACCATCGCGTCCGTCGAAGCCTCTATACGGAGGCATTCTTTCGTCTCCTTCACCCCCCCGATGACATTCATTTTAACCCATATTCCCGAATCTCTCTCCCATTTTCCCCCTTTTCACCGCCGATATAGTGGACCGTAGCTCCAAGAGGGGCGTGAAACGCAGCTCGGCACCGGACGGTGTTACAGTCGCCTCCGTTTTGGCGGTCGACAGCCGCGTGTTTGGGGTGGTATTTACGGTCATCTTGAATCACCGTGGAGGGTGTACAACCTTGAGACCCTTTGATACTAAAACACGGTGATAGGGCCAACCCTTCCAACTAGCCTTCAATCACCATTGCATCAGCCGTTCAGAGGCTTATGCATCGATGTTTGGCCAGTTCAATGAGCCAAAGCTGTGCCCTTCATGCTCATCAAAGGGGCTTCTTTGAAGTCGATTGATGTGTGTCTGGCCAGCTCCCTCACGCTTCACAGCTACATGGGGGACAGAATCGATGTAGTCCAGCCTCTGAACGTGCTTTCACTTGATGTCGCAAGCCGCAAGGCGTATTCTGCTACCACCTTGACTCGTTGGGCTGCCCGTACTGGCGTACTGCCATTGCGGTTGGCAACGACAGCACTCGCGAGGTCCTCATTTATAGAGGCGTCAAGCAGGAGGATCCTCTCTGCCCCCTGCTATTCAATCTAGTAATAGACAAGTTGCTACGTTCACTGGTTTGGTGGTTTGAAGGGAGATCCTTGATCAGAACTCGGCGAAATCCCGGTCGTTGTCGGCTGAAGTCGCTGAGAAACGAGTCATCTTCTCGTCATCTTGGAACAGTGGGGATCAATCAGTGTGGTTTTGTTTCGATGACTTTCTCGTTTCATCCCTTTTCCCGGGGCATCACCGCACGATAGTAGATGCCCCAGTACTAGGAAACGCGTGGAAAAGTCCATCTGGCCCAGTGCGGATTTGAGCCCGGGATCTTCGCCTTTGAAAGCAGGGCCGAGCTCACCGTGCTACCGACTGGGTTCGTAAATAGTTTGATGTGTGCATTTCAGGCACGTTTCAATGCCATCGGTATCAATCATTTGTCAGCCTTTGTGAATCGTGCTGTTGATTTTTGCTTCCTTACCAATTATAGTCTATTGTGATGGTAATGGAGAGGTAATTCAGAGAATCAAGTTCAAGAGAAATGGTACAGGCAAGTGCAAGCGCGCCAGCTGTTGATTAATAATAGTTATCCATTGGTAAGAGTTGTTTTGTAAAACCATGGTACATGCTGCTTACGTATAAATTCACGAAATGGCTTAACTGGAAAAAATTATAAGTATGAACTTTGTAATGTCAGACAACTGGACCAAAAGCTCCACATACTCGTGTTTCGCCCTTTTTTCGCCTGCTCATCAATGCAGACGCATAATAAAAAATGCATAAAACAAAAGCAAACATCTATATAAAACCAAATTTTGGCTTTGTTCTTTTTACCATGGGTGGTATATTCTACTCATTTTTAATTTTTCATGATGAACAAAGCTAAAAACTGTAAATATTGAGTAATATATTGACACTTTATGAAATAATCAACAACACAGATGTAAAAAATTGTAAATGCTATAATAGGTAGTAGTGTTTAAGTTTATGTATTTTTGTAAAAAAGATTGAGTACGTAATAAAAAAAATGCAACCATATATTTTATTTCGCATCATTGTTTATTTTCCACATAAACCTCTAAATATAACTAACATCATAGAAAAACAATCAATTTACTTTATAGTAAAAAATTTGATTATAACAATTTGATTTGGAATGACATCTAGGAAGCATACAAAAATTTTACTAGGTGGTAAAGAAAAGACCAATCACGAGCTTCCCACATTATCTTGTTAAATCAAGGTCAGCGTAGTTTTAAAATGCTAATCTAGTACGGTATGGCTTCTTCAAAATGCCAGGTCGGTAAGAACTTCGGACTTGGCGCGCTTAGAGTAGCTGTCATTGAAAACCGATGAAAGCACGTCGAATTGTGGGAACTTGGTTGAAGTAAACACATCCAATGCAGATCTGCTAATAATGTCCATACACAATCGCTACTACAGTAGGGCTAGAAAAGCAAAATGATCCTTGCATGATACTTTAATCCTCTTGATGGGATTGCATCTTCTCTGAAAGATCGTAAACAGTACGTCTCACTCCACTGCAGTGATAGTAGTGGTGATGAAAAGTTCAGTTCTGGCATGAGAAATGTTTGTATCGGCGTATAGGTGTACCACAGGGATCAATCCTTGGTCCTATTCTTTTTTTGATTTACATTGATGGCATTGTTAATATGACGAATCCAGCTTTGTGGACACTGTAAGCTGACGATACTTCACTATTGGTATCGAGGGGGAGTGAGACGAAGTTGAAACATCATGTAACGATCTTCTTGATTTATCACACATTCAATTTTCGATCAAACAAAAACCAAAACCAGCGGTAAAAATCTGGCATTAGTGTTGTAAATGAATCTTAGCTGTCGTGCTTTGTGCCGGCAAAATATCACAGTCTGTGCTACGGCCCAAGCTTATTGCGCCTCTAGCGTTTTTGGCTGGCTACAAAAAGCATCGATTGTGAGACTGGCAATAGAAAAAAAATCGTGGGATTACCCTCTTGGAATGAAGCTCGTAATTGGTATATGTAAGCTTGCAGCGCAAAACTGGTGACATAAAGCACTGCTAATCAAAAACGATAGGTACCTATTGGCAGTTATCTCGTGTGTATATTGCAAATTCCATTGGCTTTCACTCTCATAGTAAGGCAAACATGGCCGTTACAATCTCAGGCGGACCTACCTCACCAACTGTTGTTGTATTAATAAAATCGAAGCAAAAACGTTGCCCTGGATTCTTAAAAAAGTACAAAAGTAAAAATATTACAGGTGCAGAGTGTTCAGTAATTGCTTGCTGGTGGTGACGATCAACTTGTGGATTTGATTGGCGTGCTTGACTTCCTTGCAAATCACTATATACGGCTGGTAGTCCTGGATTTCGTTCAGAATTTCGGATTCCGAACCGAATTCGTCGCAGTCTTCGTCGCGGGACTCGGGCGAGCTACTTATTCGTTCCGGAAAGACCTGGATGAGATGCTCCAGCTTCATGGTGGTTGCCAAATATTTCAGAGTGTCTAGAAAAAAATGAACAGTATACAAACTAGTCACCCATCCGAGGTGCTAATCCGTGCAGCGTTACGTAACTCGAAACATATCAATCTCCCTGTGAAAGCTTCTTTGCGCTCACCTTTTAGAATCTTTTTGTAGAAGAAACAGACGCGTTTGAGCTTCTCATCGTGGCTCAACCTCAGAATGCGTCTCTGTATGGTCGCTATCATGAACTTCCATTCGTCGTTCTTGGTGAACCTATCTTTGCCGAACTGGACCAGGCACTGCGGGCATTCGTCGATCAACAGCAAAACCGCATCATTCGTCCCCATCGTGATGATCTGCAGGCTCAGAGCTCCCCGGATGTTTTGGTTCATCTGAAGGAAAGCCGTGACTTCCCCGACGGTGTGCTTCGAAGGTAATTGACTGACCAGCAGGGCCTGAAGCTTCTTCAATACGAAGTCCGCTTCTTCGTTCGGCGCGTGCGCTTCTTTCGGTGTGTAATTCTCAAGGCATGTTTCGTACAATTTCGATGTGAATTCCACTTGAAACGGTGGCATGCGATTCAAATAGTCGTGTCGGTACTTGCAGAACAAGTACGGTTCCTCTTTCGGCTCGTTCCTGTCCTCGAAGTAAGGTTTGTCTTGCTTTTCGTCCTCGTCGCCCATGATTTCCTTTTCTATCTTGCTGAAGCTCGTCTTCATCTGTTCTTTCTTTTCGCTTTCGGCTTTCATCTCGAATATCTGCAGCTGCGATAGGTAGGAGCGTACCAGCAGCTTGATGGCGTCGTTCATGCCCCTGTCGAATACGATTTTGCTGAGGTCTTCTCCGCAGCGTGCTCGCTTCAAGTATTGCATGAAGTACAGCTCCAGCGTTCTCTGCAAGACTGAATTTGAACTGTCACCGTCGCTGCCGATGCTCGACGGCAAATATTCCAGAAATATTTTCAGCACGGATTTCAAGCTGATGAATCGCTTTGTGACGATCAAGGTCACCAGGAGCTCGGCGAACATGGCAGGGTGCAGTGTCGAGATGGCCACAGCCAATTCGGAAAACGTCGATATATTTTTCGAGGTGTTTTGGAAATTCTTGGTGTTTTCGAAGAGGAGTTCTCTGTTCTCCACCAAGAGTTCTTGCAAGTTTTCTTTCGAAATTTTGTCGAGGTATTCACGGGCTAATTTCGGCTTGCATTTCTGGATGTAAAGCAGAGCCAGCGCCAAATAGCGTTCGCCGGATTCTGATGTTCTGGAAAATAGAATTTTTCCGAGTTGAGACAAGGCATAATCGACTCGTCCTATGAATAATGACTCGCGAAAAATATCTTCGGAAATGCATTAGGTACATGGCAACTAAGAAGGCAGATCTGGAGCTTTTGCAAGGTTTTCTACCGAAAGAAACTCAAATTCTTTTGAAGAGCAGCTGTGTCAGCCTTTAGAACTTGTAAAGATCGTGAGCCCTCAAGAGCCTGGAGGTTCACTCTTTATTAATTCTCGTCTAGCTTAATTGAAACGCGGCTTGCTAGCTAGCCCCGACTTTAGCTTGAATGAGAAGAAGACGCTGAGAACAACCGGCAAAGAAAGATCAGAACCAGATTATGAAGAACAAGAAAAAGAAAACACAGCCGAGTACATAAAGCGAAAAAAGTTAGAACCAGAGTACAGTGAACAAAAAATAGAAAAAACGGCCGAGTACATAAAGGGAAGATGATCAGAACAAAAGTATGGAAAAATTCAGAGAAAGAAGAATTCTGAAGCCAAACAACTTCAGCGAGAAGAAAAGGACTATTAGAAATAAGAGAGATTGAGCGTTTTGTAAAACAAAAAGAACAAAATTGACATTGACATTCTTTCAAAAAGACAACAACTGTTCGATTGGGTTGGTCCAACCCTAAATCCATCATTCAACTTAGTTTCATCGCTCGGTCGATTGTTGATCGGTCGCTTCACTTGAAATTTTCACTTCTCATCATTTTGTTCGATATGTACTCAACACAGACTAGTTTTCAACATTGATAATTGTGGTAATGATAAGTTTTTGCAAGTGATTGGAAACCAGTGACGTGGAAAAAAGGGGAGGATAATTCTGACTTTTTGAAGGAGCAATATAATAGGTATAGGTACCGTCTTCAGAAATACATTAAGCACAAGGCAACTGAGAAGTCAGTTCTGGAGCTTTTGCAAAGTTTTCTACCAAAATAAACTCAAATCCTTTTGAAGAACAGCTGTGTCAGCCTTTAAAACTTATAAAAAATCTTCTGGCACGAAAAACAGCCTTGAACAGTCGTATAGTATTATAAAATGGTAGCAGCGGTGGGATACAACTAAATATTATGCATCTTCACGCAACAGGAACCCCTTGGAGTTTGGAGCCCAAACCTGTTTGAAGCTTTCGAACGAGTCAAGCTTCTGTTCTAATGGATTTGAAAGTCCACAAAAATGGATTTCAAAACTAGATACCGAGGAGCTTGTGGTGTGGTGGTCAGCGCGTTCGACTACTACTCCAGGGGTCGTGGGTTCGAGTTCCACAGTGGGCGCTCGGACTTTCGTCCCCAAAACAAGCTCTTCGATTTAGTTGGAATGCTTAGTGAATGCAAGAATGCCGTGTGTCGCATAGCACGTGAAATACATACGATGGTGCCGACCCCATGCGATGTTGGTGGTTGTTAAAAATCCCTACCCTGTGTTGGAACACACAGGGGTTCGGCAAAATTGACGGTATAGTAGAGGAAAGCATTCACCGGCGTCGGTGTTAGGCCTTGTTGCGGAAATAGGCCGACGTTGAATAAGGAATGATAATTTAAAAAAAAGTAGATACTGCCTCTGAATGGGATGACATTTTGTTGTAGATAGAATGACTTACTCGGAGTTTTCCTGCAGAATGGCGATGAGACGGTCGGTGGAGTACTCGCGCAGAATCCCACTTTTCAATATGATCCCTGGCAAATCGTCATTGCCGTGCTTCTTCAGCACGTCCAGTATGGTTTCGGAAAAATTCTCCTTGGTGCTGGTGAACAGCCTGTCGGATTGCCAGCTGGTCTTCACTTCCAGCAGGACAGTCTTCAGGTAATGCATCAGACCTTTGGAAAACTGCAAGTTAGCCTGTTCTTGCACTTTCTTCACCCGTTTCATGACATCGGGTGCGCTGATGCCCGCCATTCTGTAGTAGGGTACTGCCAGGCTGTAGTCGCTTTGTGCCTGACACCTGAAATTAAATCGAACAAAATCAACTTAGATTCACACTGCAACAATAACTTTGATACTGTGCACTCCACTAACTATAGTACTGCAAACTCCGTACTTCCTAGTTAATGGTATAGCCGGTCAGTAATACACGTTTCCAGTTATTAAAGGAGATAGAAGATCTGCCTCTGGTATTATGCAATCAGTAATACATATCGACAATCTATTTCTATTTTTGCTGTCAAGCAAAAATTTGAGAAAAGTCTCCTCATATTCGAAAAAAGTACCTGCATGTGTGCTTATTCGAGGATGTGTCTACGTACAATAGTCCAATTGGGTCTTGGTGCAGTTTATCCCAAGTGCTTATGCAACCAACAAAACATAACAATCATCTATTTTCAGTGCTGGCGTCTATTCAGTGACGTTATGATTATAGAGACAATTTTTATTGGAAACGTGTATTCTCACTTCCACTTGGACCAGTAGGCGTTTTACTCAGTTGTCTGACCAATATCAAAGCTTCATAAATAAGATCACCAAACGCTACAAAGATTTGGCACAAAAAATATTGAGAGTGCGGCTCTTCACTTACATGATGTGATGGTCGGCCAAGAGCGCGCAGGATGTGCGATATGTGTCGATGACGTCGTCATTGTTGAATTTTTCAGGTACTATGAGTTTCACGTTGTCGTCCGTGTTGGTCCACTTTTTCAGAATCAGCGCCATCCTGAGGATGATGTGGGCTTCGCTCATCAAATGGCAGTAGGTTTGTGCTGAAGAGAATCGATGGACGTTGGCCACGATCGAAATGTCATTGAAGACGGTCTTCGGTGTGGGCAGCTCCAAGTTGTACAAAGTCCAGTAAGAAGCGTTAGAACTAGAAGAGGCTTGTGTTATTCTTCAATAATTGGTGCTTAAAAACTTGAATGGGGGCAAGACCGAAACGCTGGGTTCTGAACAATATGAAGAAGTTTACCTGCTGTTCGAGCTGACGGAATGCGTGGGAGACGTGTCAGAACTGGCGAACAAGATCAAGTTGTTTTCAGACAGCAGGATGTGCTCGACGCCCAAGAAAGGTCTCAGGCCCACCAGGCATACCGAATCGCTAATCGGAGGGCATGTCTGGAAAAAGACAAAATTTAATCATAAAGGCAATCAGACACAGAAAGCGCTCGTAAAGCTACTTTAGTTGACTAAGCCAAAAAATCGACTTTGGGGAATAATGACGAAGCTAAATTCGATCCTGGCCTTTAGCAGATTCTGTTTTCGATTTTTCTTCACCCACGGGCAATTTTCTTTTCATTCTGTGTGCACATTGACTTCGTCAGGTCACTAACTTAGAGTCGTTTTGCTACAACGGAGAATTGGAGAATTAGCCGCTCCCATGTGCACTCATGTTAGTCTAGCTCTCGTATACAGGATGTCAAATTCAAAACTTACAATTGCCTGTAAGTCTGAAACAAAAGCAGATATCAAAAATCGCCCAAAACCGTCTCGACAGAACGGAGGGGGAACCATAATAGTGGAGCAGTGACTCACACCCACCCAGTGTCTGAACCCCAGCCCCCTCCACTAATTTGTTTCAAATGGAGACCCCCCACTTGTGATACATCATTGGAAAGCCCTTGAAAAATGCTTTCTAGTGGTACCAATTATTCCATCTTTTGTTTGGGTAGTTTTCAATTAATGCGAAAAAAACTGTCTAATGTATTTATATTGATTTAAATGAATTCACTCCACAATAATCAAATTTTAACTACTTCAAACTAAAAAAAAAAACGAATGTTCACAATAAGTGTTCAAAATGATTGCTGTTGT
This sequence comes from Anaspis maculata, assembly GCA_949128115.1. Lineage (NCBI taxonomy): Eukaryota > Metazoa > Arthropoda > Insecta > Coleoptera > Scraptiidae > Anaspis > Anaspis maculata. The sequence goes on from OX421967.1 coordinate 25,303,114, forward strand.
TTTTAAGGCAATAATAAAGCCTGTTCTCGAATTCTTATCGAACGTTTTCGAAGGTTTCTCTTGAAAATTTGCGACATTCTTCGGTAATTCTACGACGCAGTTTTTCAATCGACTCCGGCTCAATTATGAAAACAACAGACTTCAAGTGATCCCGCGGAAAGAAGGCTGGAGGGAACAAGTCCGGTGATCTGGGAGGCCTTTCACTCGCTCCTCTTCTGCCAATCCACCGATCTGTATAATGAACACCTGACCATTGACTAACTAGACATAAAAATGTTACAGAGATTTTCTTATGACACTACTAAATTCCTTTTGGCGCCTCCACCAAATTTGCCTGCAGTAGATGGCAATGTTCCACCATTTTTAGCGCATTTTCCATCTTGATGAAAATCGCTATTGCAACCGCTTTGTCCGTCCGTCCGTCCGTCCGTCCGTCCGTCCGTCCGTTCCTCGAACTCCTCCCAAACTAGACGACCTAGCTTACTAATTTTTTCGCTGTTACATAGCTGCCACTCCCAAAGGAGGGCTAGGCTATATTGGATGTCTATATTGCGCCGCCAACATAAAGAAAACCGCCCCCGATAAACTTGAAATAACATGATATTGCAATTTCTCCCAGACCTACTGTTCTGGTGTTCTCATTTTATGAATAATACATAGTTGCCACTTATAAACGTAAGCCAAGAAACATTCCGTCTTCCATATGCGCCGCCGACATGAAAAAACTGCTAAAAACCGCCCCCAATCACTTTAAAATGAAAAACATAAACCCGAAGACATAGCGATCTAATTCTTTCGGTATATAAATAGCTGACTAAAAATGGGGAAGGATAGGCTACTTTTGATATGGCGCCGCCCCCAGCTTCCGCCCCCAAAAGAAAAAAAGTGCAACTTTCAACAATTTTCACTGATTCAGCTGATAATGTTACCTCGAACATTTAGAAACTCTTGACTCAACTTGTGCAAGAATTTCTTTGCCAAACTCCGCCGCTCCCACACGCCGCCCCCAAAGTGAGAAATAAATGTAAAACATGAACCTGAAGACATAGCGATCTAATTCTTCCACTATATTGATAGCTGACTGAAATTGGAAAAAGATAGGCCACTTTTAATTAGCCGCCGCCTCCAGCTGCCGCCCCCAAACGAAAAAATGCAACTTTCACAATTTTCACTGATTGTCATATTTTCCTTACATTTAGAAATTAGAAACTCCCAACTCAAACTGTGCAACAGTTACTTTGCCAAATGTTGCCGCCCCCACACGCTGCCCTCAAAGTGAGAGATCAATGAAAAACATAAACCCGAAAACATAACGATCTAATTCTTTCGCTATACGGACAGCTAACTAAAAATGGGAAAGAATAGGCTACTTTTGATATAGCGCCGCCTCCAACTTCCACCCCCAAAAGAAAAAAAGTGCAACTTTCAATAATTTCCACTGATTTGCATTTTAATGTTACCTCAAACATTCAGAAACTCCCAACTTTTTCAAGAATTTTTTTGCCAAACTCTGTCGCTCCCACACGCCGCCCCCAAAGTAAGAGATAAATGTAAAACATAACCCTGAAGACATAGCGATCTAATTGTTTCGCTATATAGATGGCTGACTAAAAATGGGAAGAGATAGGCCACTTTTGATTAGTCGCCGCCTCCAGTTCCCGCCCCCAAACAAAAAAAATGCAACTTCCACAATTTTCACTGATTGTCATATTTCCTTGAACATTTAGAAACTCCTAACTCAAACTGTGCAACAGTTACTTTGCCGAATGCTGCCACCCCCCCACGCTGCCCTCAAAGTGAGAGATAAATGGAAAACATAAACCCGAAGACATAGCGATATAATTCTTTCGCTAAATGGATAGCCGACTAAAAATGGGAAAGAATAGACTGCTGTTCATTAGTCGCCGCTCCCAGCTCCCGCCCTTAAACAAAAAAATATTGATAAGTGAAAGAATTTTCATTCAAATCTATTTCATCGGCAATTCTGATAACAAAATATCACAATGAGTTTCGTATGAAGAAAGTGGGCAAGGAATGGTGTTTCTCCTTCAACCAAATTTCTTCACGTTCACAATATGCCTCTTTGAGAAAATGCGCTACTGAGACTCACGCACGTGAAGGCATACTCACTTGTTTTAATTAGTGTTTGATGTCCCAGAAACCGATTGAGGCATAGCCCCATATATTTCTACTAAGCTGGACATCACCAGGCTATTCGATACCTTCTGCCCCTAGATAATATCCACCATTTTGAAAAAGGGGCGCTATTCAAATCCTAAGGGACGAAAAGAAAAGCACTGCGGGTGAAATGGTTTATTTGGGTCTCAGTTGTAACCCTGCCAAGTGGTTTACCTTTATCATCATTTGCAACTTATATTCCCTATTTCGGTTGTATCACGTCCACTATACGTATTTCTTCATTTTTAAACCAATGCCGCAAAAAACTAAGACCCAGTCCCAGTATTTCAGTTGGAATTGAACTTTCATTTAATTCGTTTAGTAAAACTTGGTTTTGTTACTGCGGAGACAATTGTTGCAACAATTTGAATCTATGGCAACTCAACCAATAGTTTTACTAAACGAAAGTTCAACTCCAACTGGAATACTAGGAATACTAGGTAATACTACAACTCGCAGGCCTAATTCGTCCAGCGAGTTATCTCAAAGCTCCAAGCCTGGAGCGAATTTTTGTCCATAGCACTCTTGCGACGGAGAACGCCCTTTCCGACTCCACACTCGTAAGTGGTAATGAATTGATGATAAAAAATCGTAAGTCATTTGTAGATTGTGCCCACGAATACATCCGTTTTCAAACAAGGCCAGCTCCGTCTTCAAATTTGTTGTCAATGAAGCGACTTGGACATGCGGTCGCAATTTGATGAATTCATCGTGTTCGCCCAGTTTTTCTTTAAATGCACAACACTCGAGTTTATTTCGAATGAATGAAATGAAATAATATTATTACACAATAATGTGCACATTTGCACAAACAGATCGTCGACGAGCTTAATCCCGAAAATCCCGGGACTGATTATTTTCGGGATCGGATTTGACCATTTTTTTAGGGATTTTCGGGGCCAAGAATCGTCCGGGATCCCGGGATTTCGGAATTCCGGAATTTCGGGATTCGGAATTTCGGGATTCCGGGATTGCACGCCCTATTCCTAATAGTTCAGGTATCAAGAAATCAGGCAGACCTAGATTGAAACCCTAATTTGACCGAGGACTTCATTTCGAACAAGACAGAGCTCCACCTCACTATGTCTAGTTAGTCAATGGTTAGATGATCATTATACAGATCGGTGGATTGGCAGAAAAGGACCCATTGAATCGCCTCCCAAATCACCGGACTTGACTCCTCCCTCCTCCAGACTTCTTTCTGTGGGATCACTTGAAGTCTGTTGTTTTACCCAAACAAAATATGAAATAATTGGTACCAGTGGAGAGTATTTTTCAAGGGCTTTCCAATGATGTATCACAAAGGGGGGGTTGCTTTTTGAAAAAATTAGTGGAGGGGGCTGGGGCTCAGACACTGGGTGAGTCACTGACTCCACTATTATGGTTCCCCCTCCCCCTTTGAATTTGACACCCTGTACGTGCCAAGAGGTCGGCGATAGGCTGGCGCGTGAAGAGGCACAGCTGGGACTTGCTAAGAGAACAAATGCAGTAATCTTCACCAAGGGTTTCAAAAATATGGTAAGTGGTATCTAAGGTGTTCGGAGGACCTTGCTATCTGGTGAGAACGGCTAGTAGCAAAAGCATAGTCTCATCTGCTTAGCCAGCATTGCACCAGCATTATTTATGTCAGCATGTCGTACGTACAACGTTCGACATCCTATACAATCCTATTTTTTGGCTCAGAGGCCACCTTGTTCGAAGTTTCAAACTAGGCCAAACTAGACTGAATTAAACTGGTCCAGGCAAAGAATTGGTCAAGGCAAAAAAAAAAACGCTGCGCTCGGTTATAAGTACTCACCACATTGACGTCATCCACAATTTCAAAGCACCTGCACAACTTGTGGCCGAACCTCAGTGTGTACGATTCGAGTCCGGTTTCGGTCAAAGCGTGCAAGAAGTAGTCCTCCATGACGATTTGTTGGACAGGAGCAGTGAAAGAATACGCCGCAATGCATTTATCATCATCGGCATCATCATCTGCAAAAAGATAACAGCTCAAGAATCACATCCGTGCAATGATTTTTTTAAATTCCAACTTCTTTGTCGTAACAGGTTGTGATAAGTACTTGTCTATAAAATAATCAGTAAGCTTGACTAAATCTTAATGTGTACCCGAAGTTCGAAATGAAAGACCACCTAACAGCGACGGAATTATTTGATTTTCCCATTGTAAAGTCCAGTACAGACTTGATACTACACGTCACTGATCTAGTAACGCAAGAACAGGTCAAGTAAACGGCGGAAGTAACTATGATTCCTTTATTGGAAAACCAAAATAAGGCCTAGCTAGACTTGATTTGTTACTGATTTGTGTTAACGTCAAAGGTGTAAAGGAGAATATAACAAATTTTTAATGATACCTAAACGAACGTGTACGTTACTATTGAACTTGAAACTCGGCACATTCCCAGATCAAAACTAATCGAAGAAAAATGTATGTCAACTGCACAATACAACCTGTTGCGAAAGCAGACTGAAAATTTTGTAATTCACCAGTTGACTCACCGGCTTCGCTGAAATAGTACAAATAGCCTTCCTGCTGCGTGGCGATGAAGCAAACAACGCTGCTCAAGCAGTTCCTGTGTTCGCTCTTCAAAATCTTCCCTTCGTAACCCTTCTGCGACTTGTTCAGCTTCTCGTCTATGTACAGCGGCCGCATGATCATGCACTTGAACTCTTCGTTCACCTGCTTCTGCGCGCTCTCCACCAAAATCGGCACCAGCTTCAGCTGAATCAAATCGTCAACGTGATAGTTTTGCAGTCTCTCATTCTCCAAGCGCACCCTGGCCGTCATCTCTCTATCACAAAAAATGAACGGACTATTTTGATTTATCAAACTGTTCTCTTTGATCACGCTCGGCAAGTTGACCGAGAACTTCTTCCTGGCGTTGCCGATGTTCAGCCTTTCGTCTCTCAGCAGCTTCTCGAAGTCGACGGTTTCGTCATCGTCGAACGTCATCAGATCCATTTCTTCCACGTCTTTTCCGCTGTCGCTCTGGACGAGCCTGAAGGCGTACATGCTGCCGCTGTCCATGCACGACACGTAGTTCTCGGCGATTTCGATGTGAACCGGCGCGAAGGGCAGTTCGATGGTGAGGGGCAGCTCTTCGAAATCGACGAACCGCAGCTTGGAAATGTCGTGGTTCTTGACTTTGAACGCGTAAATGTTGATCACGTTTCCGGACAGAAGCAGCAAGTTGCCCGAAACCTGACAGCAGGCTATGCAGTTAGGGTTTCGTCGAACGGGGATCTCGATCATTTCCAGGCTGCCCAGTTCGCTTTGGTTGGTGGTGGGGGTGACCCGTCCGGCGATCCTGGCCCGCATTGGTTGGACCATGCCACACTCCGAGGAGCCCAAGCTGTAGCCGCTGCTGGTCATCTTGGACTGCTGCAGGGCGGCTATGCTGTCCCAGTTCAAGTAGACGCGGACAAAGTTGATCTCTTTGTTCTGGCGGTTGAACTTGGTCTCGAGCGTGGCGACGAAATCGCCATTCTTGCAATGGACAATCTGGATGGCCTCGTCGACGGTGGGAAACGTGAAAAGGACGTCCGATTCGCTCTTAAGGTCGCGCACTTCGACGCAGTTGGAAGTGAGGGCGATGAGGAGGCGGTCGGGGGGCGCCACCGTGGAGGCGGTGGGCTGTTCGACCGTCTGGACATGCTGACTGGCGAAGTGGTGGACTGAGATGACGCGAACCATGTCTGTAATATCGAGAAAAGAATTGTTTGATAAACCTACTGGTATAAGCCAGCACTCGGCAGGTCATTTGAAACAGCCGAAAGTAGAGAAACAAATACCAGAAATCTAGAAAAAAAAGTAGGTATCTGTTTTGGATGGGTCGCAGAACACACGTATTGATTTTACACCCTTCTGGATCGGCGTTGACTGACATCAAGGAAAAAGAACCAAAAAATTTGCTTACATACCGTCGGTTCCACAAAACAGATAATACGAGATTAGTTGATTTGCGATTTTTGTTTTCCAATTTGTAGCTGACTGATGATCAATGGAAATGCTGGTTTATCCCTCAATAATGGAAAGATGATGGGTCTAGTTCAGATTTCAGGCATTTTTTGTCAGTAACTACCTAGCATTCAGCAGAAAAATGTTCAGTTAATCTGCAATCAGCCTTGATCGCTGATCATCTTTTTTGTGGAACTGACGGTTATTGCAAGGACTTGCAAATATCTCGCCAAGTACAGGGTTGACCAGTAAGTATGCCCACTTTTCGCGAGGCCAATACTGGCTTATGAATTGAGGTAGAAAAATGAATCAAAAAGCAGAGGAAAGCTCATTGCATGCCATTTCTATTGATATTGTTACGAGCCACCGATCGAATGAAGACCCGTTACGATTTGAGGGCTAATTCCACGGGATTTCAAGCAGGTGACCTGGTCTGGTTGTACAATCCTGAACGCAAGAAGGGAAGGTCTCCGAAGTTGCATCCGTCGCGTTGTGGGAAGGACCGTACACGGTAGTCAAGAGGATCAATGACGTCGTGTACAGAATCCAGCGAGCCCCGGGAGCCAAGATGAAAGTTGTCCACCTTGATCGCCTTGCACGTTACTCAGGGAATAACGATGAGCCTATTCGGGACGAACAGGCATAAGAAGGGGGCAGTGTTTAGGACGGCGATTTCCGTGCAATCTGGAGCACACCTGATCTTTCTAGGCTCTTCCCATCAGGTCTCGTGTTCGTGTACCTACAAGTGCGAAGCTCTGGATATTTCCAGAATATAAGAAAAAAATAAATAAATGTTTTTTCTCCTTATCGGCTTTTTCTTGCCATAGGAATTTGCCCGTTTAATAATCAATTATACAGACTCAGAAAAGTGCAAATTTCGGGCAACACAACACCCAGACTTTTCACCGGAAATCGAACCCGGGACTTCCGCGTCGCAGGCAGCCACTAGACCGCCTGCGCCACGGGGCCGTCTCGTCGCTAAGCTATCGAATATACGCGATAACTTAGCGAATGAAATTTACGTGGCGACTTCAACGGCCGAGCAGCACACATCTGTCCTTTAGCGAAGGTGCCGGATTCAACGCACGTTGGAATAACACGCGAAATGTGTAGGATTTTTCGAGAGTCGCATAGAAACCGTATGCCGGGTCAGTGTGAAATTTGCCTGAGGACCCATGGAAGATCCGAGATTAATAGAGGCAGCTTTACAAGGCACCGATCCTCGGCCTACATGTAGTATTGAATTGGAAGTGATCGAGAGCGATAGAAGCGAGTAGTACCAGCGATAGTCTCAAGTAAATAATAGTTGGCGTGTATTTACTGTTTATTGTAGTACACAGTAATAAACCGTGTGTGTTTTAAAACGATCGTTTCGAGGATCGTTTCAATTATAAACGAAGCCGTATGCGAAATACGTAAAATTTGGTTTCAGAAAGCGGTATAATTGAGACTAATTCGGCCTGCGACTACAGGACGTTCGGAACATTCGTGATTTGTAAATGCCGGAGACGAGAAGCATGTCGAAGACAGGAGTCGAAGACACTTTCGCGAGCATCATGGCGATGATACAGGAACAAAAGGCGGAACGTCTAGAAGAGAAAAAAGAGCAGGAGAAGAGAGGTGAAGAAACAGAAGAATTGAAGAATCTTCTGCAAGAGCAACGTTTAAGAGAAAAAGTAGAATTGATCTGAAACTGGCACCACAGAAAGATTGAAAATAATTTGCAGGAAATTGAACATTTTTAAAAATTTGAATTTTCCGGGAAAACTTCAAATCTTTTCCCAAATCATCTTATTGTGAAGATCGTCAATTACGGCTTCACTTTAAGCTCCATCATTAAGGCCCGGTTTCGATAACCCAGGTCTGTTTTACATTTTCAACAGAGAAATTCCCGGGAAATTGAAAAGAAAATTGTTGAAAAATGTTCAAAAGCCAGTTACCACTTGAAAAAAAAATGGTGAAAAATTTTTCATGGGATAAAAAGTTGGAAAATTTGCAGTTTTTTCAAATATGAAAACTCGGAAGCCATGGGTCCAATTTCGAAAATTTTTCCTCCAAAAATTGGTTCAATCCTTTCTTCAACTTTAATTTCCAGCATGTCTGTACCTAAAATGAATATTTCGTGGGGCTCATCCACGCACATCGCATGTCAAAGTTTGCATTGCATTTTTTTGAAATTCACAGAATCTGCTAATTTCATTTTGAAAAAATCACCGTCGGAAAACCGGAGCCGTGCCGATTTTGAAAATGGGTCTACACGACACCTAATGCAATCTGCTTTCGATATCAGTTGAAATTTTTCGAAGTAAGTCGTTCCCCGAGCAGGAATGAATTTTCAAGTGGAGTCCTTAATCAAAAGCGAGTCATCCTGGTCAAAATACGGGCGAGAGGCCCTCTCGGGTGTCAACGGCTAGGAGAAATTTTGAAAATTCATAACGCTCGACTGGAAAATGGTGGAAGATTGCAACTGCAGACTTAATTTGACTCTTTTGTTGCTTCCTGTCAAATTTGTTCCCATAATCCATCGGATAGATTTTGAATAATTAAATGGTGAAGTTTTAAACTTTGACATTTTTTATTAATTGACAGATGGCAGATAGGGCAATATTTGTCTGTGTACCAAATTTCAAGTCGATCGAATGTACATTGCGGCTGTTACCGTGTATTTATACACACCTACACATAATTATTATGTACATACATACAGATAGGCAGAGATCTGAAAATCACTCTGGAAATGGCCATGGCCAATGGAATCGTCATAAGAGACCTCAAAACAGATATATCCGTCGAAATCTCGAAAAAAAACTTTAGCGCATTCACAATACCTATTCCACTCCCCCTCCTCGTTGGGTAGTGGGTTGAGGAAGTAAAATAAACGTCAATTTTTTTTTCAATATTCTCGTATTCCTGAGTGGATTCTATATACCGCTCTGGACTCGGAATGCGATACTTTTGAGACACCTGTACTCCTGTACAGGTAGATATGTAGGTACTTGACTCAAAAAATACCTACCTACTCAAATCTTGAATGGGTATAGCTAGCTGTAGAGTGTAGGTATAGGTAGGCAGATACCTAACTTGATGTTGTCTGTGAAACAAAAAGTAATTCAATCTAAGTGAGTACCATTAACCAGCTATAAACCTTTAGACCCTATAAACCACTGACGCTATAAACAGATGAGTGCGTTTTGCAGAGATTTCCTTCGTTTCTAACAAACTGAACTCGAAGTATAGTAAAGAGTAAATAGACAATAAATCGTTGACTTCGTTGAAATCACCATGAAGTGTTTTATAATGAATGTCTGCTGATAAACAATAATAAACACATTATTATAATAATAAACAATAAAAAACCAATAATAAACAAGACTGGAACTCAATAAATGATCAATTCTGAGCCCCATAAGAAGCAATAAACTAGGTATATGGACCGCCGACGCATCCCTACAAGATGCCTACCCTATGACCTAAGTTACCCTACAATCCACATTATTATGTATTATACAATCTACAGCTTGATCCACAGTTCACGCGGTAGGTGGTAGGTTCTTTTTATACACCTATTCACGAATCCTACCCTAAAAATTACTCGAACTCTTGCCACCCCCGCAAGTTCAAAATAAAACGAAACATCCTTTCCCGGCATCGATTTGTGCACACACATGGGTGTGTTACCTCTACGTCGAGTTTAATTTACCTAAAAGCAACCCCATTCTGCCCCATAAACCCAATGCTTTGCATTATCGATTTTCACCCCTTTCATAACCACAAATCAACCCGATGACATTCGCACCGCGACTCACCTAACAGATCCTCGACCCTCTTCAACCGAATTCCACACAGAAAATCACACTAATAACACTTAATTCGAGATAATTGATCATTATTCACCCGAGTCTATTTATTATTGACAAAACGTACTGTTTGGTCTGCTGTTCCCATCGCGGTAGCGCTGACGCCTGACAGCTGTCACTCTGTCTCTGTCAGTGTCACATTGACAGCTGTCACCGTGACAGACTCCATCGACGACAGCTCTAACGTCATAATAAACGATGGCAAGCGCGTTATTGGGCTCGTTCGCCCGAAAATCAGCGGGTATAGCCCCCCTGAAGCTGTGGGCCAAAAACGGAGCGGCGCTCATCCACACCAGGTAGGTGAGAATGCGTTTGTGTCGAAATTATGTAACAAAAATGAGGTTATGTCAGCGGCGAAAATAAGGCCAAATGGTACCCCGACGCCGAGTTCATCCAGCAGTTCAAGGGCCCCGTGATGTACCCCGATGAGGTCACCGAAAAGTGGGTGATTCCGCCGTACAACGCTCAACGCGCGCCCGTCGAGAAGTCGGTCAAGAACATGACGTTGAATTTTGGGCCCCAGCATCCTGCCGCTCACGGTGTGCTGCGTCTGGTGCTGGACCTTGACGGAGAGGTACTTGGCGAATGCTTGCCGCTTGTGTGTCAAACTCTACATCTATGATGGCTTTCAGGTGGTGAAAAGGTCCGATCCTCACATCGGACTTTTGCACAGAGGCACCGAGAAGCTGATCGAGTATAAGACGTATACGCAAGCTCTGCCGTATTTCGATCGCTTGGACTACGTGTCGATGATGTGCAACGAGCAGTGCTACAGTCTTGCCGTGGAGAAATTGTTGAATATCGAAGCGCCTTTGAGGGCCAAGTACATTCGAGGTATGGTTAGGGTCTAGAATTTCTTTACAAATCAGGGTGTCTCAGAATAGGGTCTTTGGTGATTTTTTCATTTGCCTCACTAATGAGCTCTGTGAATAAAGAATCAATAGCTTTTGCTTCTAATTAGCTTCAGCTAGTTCAGTTAGTTCTTTCACATGGACCGTGAGTTCCGTGAATCGAGTGACCTGGGCAAATTTTCTAGTTTGGCATTGTGGGCTTGCTGCTTGCCGCCTTCTTACCTGGTGTGAAACTGGCTTGTCCAAAAGTTGAGCTGCGTTGCCTTTCAAACTGACATCAAAATGCTGAAATCTTTGAAAAATTGTCATGCTCGGAAATGCGACTCGGGGGTCGCAGATACATATTCTCATCATTGAAAACACCAAAACTGCACGGGTCCCCCTTGGATTTCACAGCATTCTTGGTTGGTCTTGACTGCCAGGCGGCGCCGACATAAACTCGTCTCGCGCGGTTGCCAAAACCAAGGCAAGTGGCAAATTAAAGATAATCACAATAAGGGGCCTATACAGTGCAATTTTTTTTGCTTGAGCAGAGAGTTAAATGAAAATGAAAATGAATGTATTTTTTGTTTTTGCGAAATTTTTAAAATTTTAGGGAGAAAAAACAGCAAACTTATTGCTTATTGCTCAAAAATAATTTAAGTGATTTAAATCATTGGACAAATGGTTGTTGATGTAACAAAGCAATGAACTTGAGTTTGAATGAACTCATTCATGGGGAGTCGTTGAATTCCTGACCCATGCTGCACTACATTGGCATGACAGTACGCTACTGATCCAACCCGCTGTCACAATCCCAGTGCATCCGCCCGGCCGGCTCGGTGGGAAGAGGTGGGAAGTTGCATTATTGGTCGGGGACGGTGACGTCACAAATGGCGCGCGATCTTGGCGTTTAAACTTGCCGGCTGATTCTAACGCAAAAGAATAGAATATATTTAGACGAATACTCGATGTTTGGCTTGTATATTTAAGTGACACAATGAAATAGCAAATTTAAAGTACACTGTATAGGCCCATTGTGAATAGCTGGGCTCTTTGAAATTTGAATTAATAAACTTTTACACGTAAATCCTGCTGCCAAGCCAGACCAATAGCTGACTGCCACGGCGTTCCTTCTTTTGCCAATATTCAACTCTCAAGTCCTATAACTTTGGGGCTTGACGTTGGCCCGTCTTTTTGGCTGGAGCAGGCCGAAGGATCGATGCTTCCATTGCAAATTGCGACATTTTCTTTGGAGCTACGGCATCGCATTCTTTAGACTGGAATGTCAAGAAATCGAACTCGGGAGAGAGAGAGTGAGAAATAATACACAAAAATGTGAAAACCAAACTTAGCATCAATTGAATTTACTTATGAAACGACAAATTCTGAAATGATAGTCCAGTTTTTTACATACCTTGCTTTGGGACCTTCGGCGCCCGACTAAACGTTGCATTATCCATCATCTTCTTTCCTGAGATTCGTAGGAAACTGATCACAAAGAATAAGGTTCAAATGCCACGATAATCAACAGGTATTAATTCACCAGAATTGCACAGGACGAATGAGGCTAAAATAAAGAAAATTACCGTCTAGTCTAGCAAACGACGTTTTGGAACTGCAGTGACGAATGAATAATAACTCAAGTGAATCCAGACAGACTTGACTTGGAAACCTAAAACTGCTATTGCACATGAAATACAAGGCACACAGCAAGCCCGAGTTGAAAACAAACAAAAGCTAGTGGTATACCATAAGACACGTACATTTCTTTATAACTATTTGTCTCTGTCTTGCAAGTAATGAGAAATGGACTGCTCCAAAGAGAGCAAAGAGCAAAGAGAGCAAGAGAGAGTTGATTGTTGCTGCTAATTCATATGATTTGTTTATTTCGATAATTCGATATCAGAATGGTAGGTACCTACTTTATTTATATTTTCATGATGCCTTCACGATAGACTGTGACAGCGAGAGAGTGAGTTACTCTCTCTGGTGTTCAAGGTTATCAATCTCGATATTTTCAACTGTTTTGAAAGCTGTTCTCCAAAATATCTTGAGAACAATGCTTCAAATCGGACCTTGGCAAGGATAAATTATTACTTTCCAAATCGAACGAATCTAAAAATTCTGTCAATTTTGTAAGATCTCCAGGACATGAAGTAGGGAGAAAAAGGCGACGTCTCCACTATCTACGCCACTGAGAGACTTTCTAGCTGAGTGAACCCGGCATTCTGTATGACCTTATTTGCAGTAGGTACCTACATTCTAAATTTCGTAATTAATTTCTAAATTATTCTAAATCATAGCTTTGTTATTCTCGAATATTTTTCTGCTGCATCTCTCCTATAAATCTGAATTCGGCAAAAGGTAACTTCGTGTTTTGAGTCTATGGTTGAGTAATCAACTTCATTCATAATGGGATGGGGTGTAACTATTTCTGCATAAGTTATCCATTTTCTCCAATACGTTATCTTCGTTCTTCATCTGACAGTCAGTATTCCAAAAGTAAAATGTGGCTACAAAAAAAGGCATGTTTGGTTTATCCACTATCTTCTTCACTCTCTTCACTCAACTCATTTAGCTAGAATCTCGGCTAGAATACTCGCGCTTAGGAACTGAAGTCCTACTCACACTTGGACTGCTAATGCCACGACGCTTCCAGCTGTTTCCGAGTCCGGCCAAGAACACCATTTAACCTTGGTGGACTAAATGAGATTTCAGCCCCTGGCGCGATAATGAAGACGGGTGGTAAAAAAAGCGAAAAAAAGTTTCTCGAAGATCACTCTATCCCGTGACCATAGATGCTGTAGCGTGACGAGAGCTACTCATTAGATCACAAACTCTTCCTGGGTTGTGCAAGCTGGTTCCTAGGTTGAGAAAAATAAAGCCATCAAGGTGCTTTTATTTTAGTTGAAATCGACTTGCGATAATCTGCAACGTTGTAGTTCCGTATTCGCGCCACTGTGTAAACTCAAGTCTTCTCACTGTACGAGTGTAATAGGTCGCGGGAACAAAAATGGCGTTCTAAAGATGGGTATATGGTATGATGTTATTTTCACTAGTACCTACTTGTTGATGCAATTTTCTGCAGTTGTAAAGTTGTAATAAATATAAAGATAATTTATTGAACAATTGTTGCTTTATCATGAAAATTAATATGCTCAACTCAAGATTTAACTGAGTAATGTCAAAAACAAGCGAATCTCTACAGCGGTACTTTGGCACCCCATCAGGCGCAAGCGCGGGCAAGAAGCCGGCAAGAGGCGCTTCGTTATTCGTTGTGCCGACAGGAGCTGCTGTGGGTATATCACTAGACAAAGAAAGTAGATCCAGCTGGGCCGTGATTGGCGTATGTATCTACTTTCTCTATCTAGTGATCTACCCGAAGCAGCTCCTGGCGCAAAACGAAAGCGGCTAAGAAGCGCGTAAATGCGCAATGCGTTGTTGCCACGTCAGGCATACTTGCAACGTTGGCATAGCGGGTGCCAAGTTGACGGTTATGTTCCCGCGACCTATAGATAGTAAAAAGTGGCGATCGCTGCTTCACTGTGTAAATATTCGTATCAATTTTAGTGCTGTTTGCCGAGCTCACACGCATCTTGAACCACATAATGGCCATCGGAACGCACGCCCTCGACGTCGGTGCTCTCACTCCGTTCTTCTGGTTGTTCGAGGAGCGCGAAAAGCTGATGGAATTCTACGAGAGGGTTTCCGGTGCCAGGATGCACGCCGCCTACATCAGACCCGGAGGCGTGTCGCTGGACATGCCGATAGGCCTGATGGACGACATTTACGATTGGGCCCAGCGGTACGCCGAAAGGATCGACGAGGTCGAAGACGTGCTCACCACCAACCGCATCTGGGTCCAGAGGACCCAAGACATCGGCATCGTTTCGGCCGAAGACGCCCTGAACTTGGGCTTCAGCGGTGTAATGCTCAGGGGTTCCGGCATCAAGTGGGACCTGCGCAAGGTCCAACCGTATGATGCGTACGATCGGGTGGAATTTGACGTGCCTCTGGGCACTAAAGGTAAGCTTTCTGACTCTGTTCCCATAGAGGTTCCAATAGGTATAGTACGTCCAGCCGAACTGTGATTGGAGTGGCCTGGATACATTTTCTAGTTAAGCATTTTAGACCTACCGCGCTTCTTACCTGGTGTGAGACTGGCTTGCCCAAAAGATATGTTGCCTGTCAAACTGACATCAAAATCTTGAAATATATGGAAATGTGAACGTTCATGCGTGGAGATGCGACTCGGGGGCCGCAAAGTCGTCATTATTGTCGTTCGGAGACCCTCCCAACCTTCTCCGAATATCACGACATTCAGAATTCGTCTCGATGGCCAGGCGGCACCTACACAAACTCGTCTCGCGCGAGTCCCCGAACGGGGGCAAATGGCAAACTGAAGGTAATCACATTAATTTCGTTCTAATACGTTACTTTGAACGGCTGGGTCTTTCGAAATCTGAATTGATGAACTTTTTACACGTTGCGAAGGCAGACCCATGGCAGACCGCCGGGCGTTTTTTGTTTTGCCTCTAATTCTTCAGGGCTTGGCTCATCCTTTCAGCTGGAGCAGGTCAAAGGGTCAATGTTTCCATTGCGACACGTTTTTGGAGCGACGGCACGAGCTTTTTTTAAAATGAGCGTCGAAAAATCCAACTCGTTCCAAGAGATTCAAAAATATTTTCCCTAACTGCCAAATGTCAGGCTATTTTGATTTCTTTGTTCATTATTGAAAATTAAAAACAGGTCGGAAAATGACATTTTTAAATAAAATGCAAAAAAACTTCAAACATTTCCCGCCCATCTGTAGCGGAAATGTGCGAAAATGCATTCAGCAGTGGCTTAGACGACATCGTGTGTCGTCGTGAATTATCTTGCCGAATATCGCCAGTGCAACCAACCGCAAAGTTTTGGGGATTCTCTGTATTTCAGATTTGGAAACTCAGTAACAAAATCTCTCAGATCAGTCGAATCACAGTTTAGCTTAACGTTCTTTAATAATGAAGTATGTTTCCAGCATTGATGCTGTGTTTTTTCTTAAAGTGGCTTTCAAATATATCAAGGATAGGGATTTTTCTCTAAGTCTTGCCACACTTGTTTTGAACAAATTGACAACCTTTTTTGCTGCGACCATTTTGGATTTTATATACGACGAACGTCTTGATGATGGCTCAATGCCGAAACGCGCGTCGACCAAATAAATAATACAAAAACAAGTGTGGCAAGACTTAGAGAAAAATCCCTATCCTTAAGTTCTTTAATAAGCTTTGAGTGAACAATATAAAATAGAGAGGCGCTATCATAACCTTGTGGTAGGCCAGCCAGATGACGCCACGATACAAGCAATTTTCGATACCAGCTTTGCAGCGGATCATTTTTCAATATACCTAAATAGTGAAGTAAGTACTGGGAGGACTTGGTTCTGGTGTCAGCTTGCCCTTTACTTCTAAAAAATCCTTCCGGATTAAACCGCAGTTCTCACCTCACCATGTGAGTCGCAGCTAGCGGACACCTTGTCAAACCCAATTTTAGTGTCAGAAATGTCACCAGTTGCGCCTGTTTATAATTTGTCACTCAATGTAATAAGCTATATGGAAAATATTTTAGTCGTGCGTCAAGTAGCATGAATGAGTACCTAGCTCTGGAAAATTGTTTCTTAGTTTCAAATATCAAATTTAACAAAAGTTTCGAAAAATTTGCAATTGGTCAGGTATTAAAAAATCCAAACTTTACAGGTGCTTGTCAGGTAGACTGTCAAAAAGTGGCTGCTGTCCCCGTGGGGTGCATTTGAAGCAAACGAGGGTCTCATCCTTCTACAGCTAAGCGCTAACCAAGCGGATGAGCCGATTTTACATTTAAATGCGTCTGTGTCCCGTATGACCGCGTTTCTGTGACACCTAATTTTTTCTTGGTTCATTTAGCGTCGGTCTATTTCCGCAACGAGGCCTAACACCAGCGCCGGTGAATGCTTTCCTCCGCTATACCGGAAATTTTACCGGGATTTTCAACAACCACCAACATTGCATGGGGTCGGCACCATCGTTCAAAATTTACGTGCTATGGAACACACGGAGCGCTTTGCTTTCAAAAAGCATTGCAACTAAATCAGGGAACTTGTTTTCGGGACGAAAATTCGACCGCCCTCGGTGGGGATCGAACTTACGGGTCTTAGTGTGGTAGTTTGACGCGCTAAGGCACACCACAGGCTCCTTAAATAAAAATTTTTCAAGATGGTCAATTTTTGAAGCTTTTACTTGGTAAATTCCGGAGGCTAAAAATGGAAGAACGAACATGCCAGCTCAAGCCAAAAACGCATTGTCTCGTTATCGCGCCAGAGGCAGTCGCGTGGGGCGAAAATTGTTGAAAAACGCAACTTTTAACAACTTTGAAAAAGTAGAGACACCTGTGTTTCGACTTCTAAGCACAATTCAACAGGGATGCAGGATACACAGAATGTCAACAGATTTCACTTTTGCTTTGACATCGCCGAGTGAAAGCTTTAATCAGGCGGTGAAACTATAGTTCTCAATGCTAAATCTGACACTTCTTCTGGCCATCTTGTCGCACGACAAAAATACTTCGCCTTTAAGGTACCTCTCTGAACGACTTCTGCCAAAATACCCACGACTTTGTTCGATGAGACTCCTAATAACGTCTAAGGTCTAGATTCCAAGTTGGAGATACGCCCGAGCAAGTGTAACGGAAGTCCCGGTCACTATGGCAACATAACACAATCCGACGCGATGATTGGCTTTTCGATGCCGTAAATGAGTGGCGCAAGTTGCGACGGTGACAGAATAGGTTTGTTTTGGCAGCGAGTTGCGGACGGTTTGCTAACTGTGATTCAGCGCGCATACTCGACTCCAACCAGTTTTCAAGTGGTTGGAAAGTTTTTGCTGCAAGAACGCGTAGCGAGCGGTTCCAGTTGAAACTAGGGACACAACAACTTGTCAAATTTTCCCCGCCAAGCCGAGCTCTTATTTAAGGGGTTTCTGATGCGACTAAAAAAGTTGTCGACGGAAATCGGTTTCATTTTATTTTTTTCGTCAAGTACAAACTCATCCAAAAAGAAAATGTACAGACATTGCTATCAAATTTTGAAAATTTCCGAAATATTTTGAAAATATTTGAATTTGATTTTTGAAAATTTAAGAACTAGATAGCATCGACAATGTATTTTTCCTCAAGAAAGTCGCATGCAATTTGAACTTTCTATTTTCAAAAAAAAAGGTACCAAAAATGACCTCTACTAATTCACTTTTTCATGTCTACGAGAAATCATTTTTGGTGCCTTTTTTTGAAAATAAAAAGTTCATATTTGGCATGCGACTTTCTTGAGGAAAGACACATTGTCGATGTTATCTAGTTTTTGAATTTTCAAAAATCAAAATCAAAACTTTTCAAAATTTGACAGCAATATCCGTACATTTTCTTTTTGGAGGAGTTTCTACTTGACGAAAAAAAAATATATATATAACCGATTTCCGTCAACAACTTTGTTAGTCGCATCAGAAGCCCCTTAATAAATTTACCGAATTAATGTAAATATGTAACTTTCAGCAGGTAAAACTATTTTAAATTAACCTCGAAAATGCGTCTTTTTTACTGTCACACTGTCACATTACGCGCCACGCCATCAATCAAAGATCGCCCGATTGCGAAGAAAGGCGTACGCATGCGTCTGATCACCAGTTTCTTTTTAATTCTCAAACTCCTCTGACCGTCCACAAACTGTTTTCGAACCGTTGGAGGCACCTGCCCAAACAGCTTACCAACAGTTGGCAACTCGAAGTTTACACTGCCCGAACGGCTTAACGGAAGCGCGCAGAATCCAAACGGTTGGAAACGGTTGTGTATCGCTGCCAAAACAAACCTAATATCAGCCCTAAACCTCTAACCGCATCGTTGATCAGAATTGTCAGTCCTATCTCATAACGCACATTGCGTTGCGGTAGGTACAGATCTTGTTTTCCCGGCGTTGTCAAGGTAGTTTACTATACTTGGGGTGAACAAGCTCAGTAACGCAACTCAGTGCAATGCGCGCTATGAGGTACAGAATAGCCCTATACTGTAAGGCTAGGTCTCAACCAGTAGTTTGTGGATTATTGACAAGATAATGTGAAGTTCAATTAACCCAGATCTCACCAATTCAGTTGTTGCGGATCCCCACCACTGAAGTATGTGAGAAAGAAGACTGGAACCAGCATCTGAAGACCAGGCCAAATTAATTGCAATGATCCTGTTGTACCATGCTGTTTAAAATCCCTCTGTAAGGTCTTTAACTTAACAATCAATCCTCTTATGTTACCTGGTGAAACAAGTATCAATACCAGCTAACGGATTTCTTTTTCCAGGCGATTGCTACGACCGGTACTTGTGCCGCGTGGAAGAAATGAGGCAGTCGTTGCGAATCATCGACCAGTGCTTGAACCAGATGCCACCCGGCGAGGTAAAGACGGACGATGCAAAGCTGACGCCACCAAGCCGCGCCGAAATGAAAACCTCCATGGAAGCCCTCATCCATCACTTCAAGCTCTTCACTCAGGGCTACCAGGTGCCCCCCGGTGCCACCTACACCGCCATCGAAGCCCCCAAAGGCGAATTCGGCGTCTACTTGGTCTCCGACGGCAGCTCCAAGCCGTACAGGTGCAAGATCAAGGCCCCCGGTTTCGCCCATCTGGCTGCTTTGGATCAGGTCGGCAAGAACCACATGCTGGCCGACATCGTCGCCATCATTGGAACCTTAGACGTTGTGTTCGGCGAAATCGATCGATAAACTTTTTTTAACGATATGTATGTACATATTTATTAAGTGTTAACTTACAAAATAAATAATTAGGAATAATTATAACATTTCATTTTTTGTACGTTTAAGGTCAGTGGTGGTAGCGGTGGTGGTGCTCGTGGCGGCGGTGTCATGAAGCGTTGGAGCTCTCAGAGCCGGACCGCCTGCTACGCTTCCGCTTCGACTTCTTTTTACTTTTCTTGTCATCAGAGTGTTTGCTCTTAGAATGTTTTCTGGAAAAAAGAACAGGCTACTTAACAACGAAATCGGTTACAACGGTTTCAAAACGGTTCGCAATGACTTCTTACCAGTGGCGGCCACATACGCCACGCTGCCTATGGGAAAAACAGAACGCAGTAGCAACCACCCTCTCTACCATAGAATTGAACTGGTCCGGACGCGTTTTCGTCCACCGAACTGGTTTATTGGTGTGGTGTTTTTTGTCTGTGACCACTCTACCTCAGCTTATCAAAATCTAGTGGTTTATTAATGTCATCATAAGGAAACCACGCAACGCTAGACCTCTCTTGGCTAACTAATTCAGTCTTCTCGTTTAACTGCTCTTCCATTAACGTGACTGCCTGGCAACAGTCACCGAAACACTAAAGTCCTTCCTAAGTCCTAAAGATAATTCCTTTGAGTAAATGTGGATGTGGATTGACCAGTCGCTACTACTTGTCGCGATATCACGTCGTCACTACGATACTAACATCTCTGTTCACCTTAATCTATCAGGTCCTACGAACGGTCATCAGACAGAGCATATCAGGTTTCAAAGAGAACAGGAGAATCTATTCAACACCATGAGATTCAAGCTTCCGAAAGATGTGGATGTTGCTACCTATAATCAATTTCACGGCTTTCTGTATTAGGGCAAGCTATGGAAAAAATGGGCTGCGTTGGTATGAATGGCACGTTGACGACTTGTTGACAGCTAGCTGTCTTCATGTGCAATTTTCAATGTGACATTGTCACCGTCTCGGCAAGTCATGTACGTGAAAGTGAAATTTTTCGAGAATTATGCGAGGAATTGTTAGTTTCCTTTGAGTGATTTGCAGTGTGGACGATAAGGGACATTGTCTTCACTGGTTGGTGGGTTTTCGCCAAGGCTATTAAATTTTTGCCGGCCACTGAGGAAATTATGCCGGAAGTCCGTGATGCCATGAAGAAATGGAATGTAAAAAGGAAAACCCACTGCCCAAGAGAAAACTTATTCTTTACACTTTACATGAACAATATGAATAGTAGGACAATAATTTATGGAGTTGAACTGGACGGGGTCAAGACAATTTGGGCGTGAGTGGGTAGGTACACTGTGTTGTCTGCCAGCATGTGTCTTCATACCTTGCTTGCTGTTGCAGTAGGAATAATAGGTAGAGCTAGAGAAGGTATCTAGTACTCACTAATCTAGTGATGTGCATCAGAATGCATCAAATGTGCATCAATCCTTTTGGGCGGTGGGCCTTTTTAGCCCAGTCAAATTAGGTTTTGACCTAGAAATAATTCGCCTAAGGCTGAATTTTTGCACATTGACAGCTTGGACCTAGTACAACAACATATCAAAATACCCAAACTTTCCCTCGTCCGCGTCTTTGATTTTCAGGTCCTCAGGTTCTTGAAGTTGCATCGCTGATCTGCGACTCATGCCGTAGCAATATTCTTGGACCGATCAAGCTCAGTTTGGGCTTGGATTGAAGAGAAAAGATCAAACAATGATTTTCTGGTACAAAAAACCCACATCCGGTGCGCAGCAAGCCGGCAGACTCGCGAAATTCAAAATTAACGCTACGGTAAAAAATTGCAGCTGAAAATGGAGGAGATGAAATCCGTCAATCCATTGGACGCCAATACATTATAATTCGACGCATCATATCCCGTTTATACCATTTTTGCAGAAAAAGTGTCGATCATTCTTGAAGGGGAGTCGTGGGAGGGCCAAGCTCTGCTAGGTGGTTAATTTTGTTTTCCTGGCTATGTAGAACCGATCACCACAAGTTAGGTATCTTTTCCGACTGAATTCAGTCTCCTGAATTCGAATCCCTTGTGTTAATTTGGATAAAAACAAGTTTGAACAAGTTAACTTGAGACACTTCAAGTTACTTCAAACTTGAACTTTGACAATTTTGCCGATCTTTTGTTACTATTAGAGGTGTTCATCTTCCAGGAAATATTTCAGGGGTCATTAGATTGGAGTGTATTCTTCACGAAAGTCATCCACTCGATGTATAATTTTGTTTCTCGAGTCTAAAAAATCG
The DNA here is from genome assembly GCA_949128115.1 of Anaspis maculata. Classification (NCBI taxonomy): domain Eukaryota; kingdom Metazoa; phylum Arthropoda; class Insecta; order Coleoptera; family Scraptiidae; genus Anaspis; species Anaspis maculata. Next base: position 25,324,989 of record OX421967.1, read on the forward strand.
ATTTGAACCTGAGCCGGTCCGGTGCCGCATCTACTAATGTCCAGAACACTACATCATGCATCTTTAAATAAAAAATACCTCAAACTATTGAAAAAATGATAGCTCATCTTTCAAACTTCGAAGATCTGTGCAGAACTGAATTCCCTGAACATAGTTCAAATCTTCATGAATTGCGCTGCTGGATTTTGAGTTATTCGAGGACGGGCATAACATTTCAGCAAGATTCATACTTTATATTTCAAATGGGAACTGTTACCTCTCCCCTCATTCAACTCAAAACCCTGTGGTGAGATTCACGGCGAATCTTATAGGGAATTCAATTCTGCACAGATCCTCGCATTCTCAGAGATAAGTAATTATTTCTTCAATAGTTAAGGTTATTTTCCTTTACAGGTGCATGCTGTAGTGTTCAGGTCATCAGTAGACGCTGCGCTGCGCCGACTCAGGTTTAAATCGATTTTTTTAAACTCGAGAAACCAAATTATATATCAAGTGTATGATTTTCGAGAAGAATACACTTTATTCTAATGGCTCCTGAATTATTTTCAAAGATGAACACCTCTAACAGTGAAAAAAATTGTCAAAATTGTCAAAGAAAAAACAAGTTTTTTTGAGTTAACTTGTTCAAACTTGCTTTTATCCAAATTTACACCTTGGATTTGAGTTTCGGAGATTGGATTTAGTCGAAAAAGATACCAAACATGTCGTGATCGGTTCAACATGGCCCAGGGAAAAAAAGAACCACCTAGCCGAGCTTCGCCTCCCCACGGGCCCCCTTCAACAATTATTGACACTTTTTGTACCAAAATGATATCAACGGGATTCAATGAATCGAATTAGGATGTATTTGCATCCAATAGATTGACGGGTTTCGACAATCGCCTCATATGGCGCAACACAGAGATCGCGTCACCCTGACCCACGTTTAGTCTGGGGGTGTATATTTGCAATCGGTACTTCACAGGCACCATAGATACACACTTGGAAAGCTGAAGAATTGCTGAATGCATTGACTTCCAGTTTTTCACTATTCATTTTTGACAAACGATGCAAAGCGAGAATTCCGTGAAAAGAGGTCGCGAATAGCAGCGTTAATTTTGAATTTCGCGGGTCTGCCGGCTTCCTGCGCACCGGATGTAGACTTTTTGCACTAGAAAATCATTGTTTGATCTTTTCTCTTCCATTCAAGTCCAAACTGAGCTTGATTGGTTCAAGAATAATGCTACGGCATGAGTCACAAATCAGCGATGCAACTTCAAGAACCTGAGGACCTGAAAATCAAAGACGCGGACGGGGGAAAGTTTGGGTATTTTGGTATGTTGTTGTACTAGGTCCAAACTGTCAATGTGCAAAAATTCAGCCTTAGGCGAATTATTTCTAGGTTTTGTCGATTTTTGACCTAAAATGCCTGGGCTATTTTATCAGTAGTAGTATCCTGCCGATCTTCGACATTATTCATTGGTAGCCGCCAAAATCCTAACCACCTTGGCGGAGATCCACCAAGCAGTAAATACAATGTTCCTTATCGTCCACACTGCAAAGCACTCCAAAAAAACTCACGATTCCTGGTGAGTGATTCGATGCTCAAAAATCTTCACTTTCGCATACATGATACTTCGACACGGTGACAAGGTGTCACATTGAAAATTGCCCGTGTAGACGATCGTGCGTATTTTGGAGTGCTTTGCAGTGTGGACGACAAGGGACATTTGTCTTTACTGGTTGGTGGATCTCCGCCAAGGTTGTTAGGTTTTTGGCGGCTACTAATGATAATGAATGATGTCGAAGATCGGCAGGATACTACTCGGATGAAAAGGCCCGCCGCCCAAAACGTTTCATCTTCTGATGCACATCACTGGAGTAGTGAGTACCAGGTACCTACTCCAGCTCTAGCTCTACCCATTATACCTACTGAAACAGCAAGCAAAGTATGAAGACACATGCTGGCAGACAACACAGTGTACCTACCTACTCACGCCCAAATTGTCTCGTCTCCGTACAGTTCAACTTCATAAATTATTGTTCTACTATTCATATTTTCCATCTAAAGAAGTTTCCTCTTGGGCAGTGGTTTTTTCCTTTTTACATTCCATTTCTTCACGGCATTACGGACTTTCGGCATAATTTTCTCAGTGGCCGGCAAAAGCCTAATAGCCTTGGCGAAGACTCACTAACCAGTGAAGACAATGTCCCTTATCGTCCACACTGTAAATCACTTGAAGGAAATTACCAATTCTTCGCATATTCTCGGAAATTTTCACTTTCGCGTACATGACTCCCCGAGATGGTGACAATGTCACATTGAAAATTGCACATGAAGGCAGATAGCTGCCAACAAGTCGTCAACGTGCCATTCGTACCAACGCAACCCATTTTTTCCATAGCTTGCTCTAATGCAGAAAGCTGTGAAATGGATGTAGGTGGTCGAAAGGGCAAAACAAACAACCGGATCATCAGACAAAGGATAGTAACCTGAACTAATAATCGGATTTTGATTGATCAGGGGTGCGATTCTCGAGTTAATCGAATGACTTTTCCTATACGAATCTCTTTGGTTTTGTGTGCACTTTGGCTGTCGGAAAAGAAAATTCGTCTACGAAAACTTTTCGAACACGTTCGAGAATCGCACCCCAGGGCATCTACTTTAGACTGAAGGGGGGAAGAAAAAAAAAAAAAAAAAAAAAAACGATATGTTTCTTCCGTCCATTTAAACAAGACAGAAAGCTAGGCTCCTTGACGGCGAACAAAGTCAAAATACGTACCTCTTGTGTGACTTTTTCCTCTTGGAAGAATGTGGCCTTCGATCGCCATTCTCGGCCGCGGAATCGGACACTTCGACCACATCTTTTCCGTCCTTCTTGTCTCGATCTTTGTCTCTGCTCCTTCTGTTGTGCTTGCTCTTGCTCCTGCTCCTTCTGTTGTTCTTGCTCTTGCTCCTGCTCCTGCTGTGGCTCATGCTCCTGCTGCTTCTGCTTTGACTCCTGCTCTTGCTCCTGCTGCTTTTCGCTGGACTCTTCGTCTTATCCTTGCCCCTCTTTTCCGCCACCACGATCACCCTCTCCTCCTGCTCCTTTTTCGCTTCGGCTTTATTCTCTTCCGGCACGGCAGCGGCAACCTTACTTTCGGCGGCATTCATCAGCTTCAAAAAAGCCGCCGCTTTCTTCTTCCGCTCTAACTGCAGCGCCCTGTCCCTGGCCACAGACACCATCTTCTCCCTGGCCGCGGCCGCCAGCTTGTCCTTGATTTTGTCTTCGGCCCGCCGCAGGTCCTTCTTCTCCTCCAGATCTTCAGTCAAATCGATCATTTCCAAAAGCGGGTCGTCGGGATCGATCAGCCCGTTCTTGTGAATAGTAACGGAAGTGGTGGTGGTGGTGGTGGTGGTGGTGGTGGTGGTGTTGGCGGTGGCAGTGGCGGTGGAAGACTCGCTGGATGCTTCAGAAGACTCGTTTTCTTTGGGAATAACTGCAACAGCAGCAGGAATGACGGAAGAAATTACCGGAGGCACTAGAGTCGTCGGCGTGGTCGTCTTTTCACTTGTACCTTCTTGCTCTTCATCGTCGCTCTCTTCCATCGGCAGTGCGCTTTTGATCTCTTTTGGTGCGTCCTCTTTCGGTTTTTTTATTGAAAAACAAACCGGAGCTGAAATTACATCGTTCATTTAGAGCAAACGTGTTCACAATGAGAAAGTAGAACCAAACCGAAAATGCTTCGATTGCGGTGAAACGAGTCATAGTGCCAAGCACTGCTACGAAATACTTACTTATAACTTTCTTTTCTTTGACCTTGTGCGGTGTAGGTGCTTTTTTCTCTTCTGGGATGCCACCCTGGAACTCTTTGATTTTGTTGCGGTAGTACTTGTGAAACTCGTGACTGTCGTTCAAAAACTCGAACCTCGGATCGCCCTTGGCCTTGACGATTTCCTCAAACTGGACCCCGTTCTTCGAGACGTACATTGCCATTTTGTCAATCACCACTTGGACTTCTCCCGTGGGCGAATTGAATCCCTCTTTTTCTTGTTCTTCCGGCGACTTTTCCATTTCTTCATCTTCCTCACTTTCGCTGCCCGAACCGTACTGGGCCAACGACAGCAGCGGCTTTTTTATTACGACTTCAGTTTTGGCAACTTCTGGTTTTGGCAACACCGCTGGCCCTGCCTGTGGTACTGGTGCAGGTGCTGTAGGTGCCTCTTGTGGTTGTGGTAGGGTGACTACTACTTTGGGTTCTTCAGTGTAAATGACGGGATCTTTGAATATGGGCTTCTGCTGTTGCTGCTGTTGATCTTGCTGTACCATGGGTTGCATGTTGGCCAAAAGTTGAGCATAAGGATTGGACACGTCTTTGTTGACATTGGAAACTATTTGAGCGTAAGGGTTTTGACTGCTTTGTGCAGAATTTTGTTGGTGTTGCATGTACTGGGCGTAGGCCATCTGTTGAATGTAGTTCTGCGTGGCGGGATCCAGCTGGGTTTCGGGTGGTCGAACTGCTTGTCCTGTTCAAAAAATTACAATTTCATGATCAATTTCACGGCTTTCGGCATTAGAGCAAGCTATCGGAAAATTGTGTTGTGTTGGTACGAATGATACGATGACAAGGGGATGCCAGCCAGTTGTCTATCTAACTAATTTTTAATGTGACACCGTGCCACCTTGTCGAGGTATCATGTACGCGGAGTGAAAATTTTTGAGCATACGCCAGGGATCGAGAGTTTCTTTGGAGTGCTTTGCAGTGTGAACGATAAGGGACATTATCTTTACTGGTTGGTGGGTCTTCGCCAAGGTTGGTGGGTCTTCGCCAAGGTTGTTAGGTTTTTGGCGGCTACTAACGAATGATGTCGAAGATCGGCAGGATACTACTCGGATAAAAAGGCCCACCGAGCACTGCAGTAGTGAGTACTAGGTACCTACTCTAGCTCTAGCTCTACCTATTATACCTACTGCAACAACAAGCAAGGTATGAAGATACATACTGGCAGACAACACAGTGTACCTACCTACTCACGCCCAAATTGTCTTGTCCCCGTATAAACTGCGCAACAAATATGTTGTCGCGAGGGAAAAATTGGTCCGAGTTTGGACCCCAATAACTTTCGAATGACAAAAACCATTTTGATTCTGTTTTGACGGTTAGTGAGATCAGTTTTTCCGTTATCCACCTTTAGAAGGTGAATATCTGGAAGTTCCATGTAAAATATCCACAGGGTGAAATGTAAAACAGTACAAAGTTTGAGCAAATTAAACGGACCCCCATTTTCAGAGTAATTTTTTTCTCAAATGCAAATGAAAGGATTATAAAGCGTTATGCTTTAGCTTGCGCTTAGTTTCAAAATTTTTGAAATTGGAAGTCTGGTTCTGACTTTATGATTTTTTTCTCTTGGAAGATGCTGATTCATCCTATCGGTACAAAGAAGACTATGTTATTCTGATGATGGGAGGTTGCAATTCACCAATATTGTTTCTTAAACGGTTCTCAGCAACTTAACTTGCAGACCATCTGAGATACCTTGATCAAGGCTTCAAAAAAGGGGCCCATTCGAAATGGGCGACACAGCTGTTTTTCTTAAAAATTGAATTTGATCAGATTTTCACAACTGAAACAAACTTTCTTTGTGATTTTGACCTCCTGAACTTGATGCTGATGGTCGATTTTAGTTTTTGATGATGACAGGCTCTCTAGGCTAACATAGTCTTTCTTGTAGCGATAGGATAAATCAGCATCCTCCAAGAGAAAAAAAATCATAGAGTCAGAACCAGAGTTTCGATTCCAAAAGTTCTAAAACTGGGCGCAAGCCAAAACATCACACTTTATGATCCTTTCATTTGCATTTGTGAAAAAAATTATTCTGAAAATGGGGGTCCGTTCAATTTGCTAAAATTTTGCACTGTTTTACATTTCACCCTGTAAATATTTTACATGAAGCTTCCTGATCTTCACCTCTTGAAGGTGAATAACGGAAAGACTGATCTCACTAACCGTGAAAACAAAATCGAAATGGTTTGTGCCATTCAAAAGTTATTGTGGTCCAAAGTCGGACCAATTTTTCCCTTGCGACAACATATTTGTTGCGCAGTTTAGTTCAACTCCATAAATTATTGTCCTACTATCCATATTGTCCATCTTGATAATAAGTTTCCTATTGGGCAGTGGGTTTGTCCTTTTTACATTCAATTTCTTCACGGCATCACGGACTTTCGGCATAATTTTTCTCAGTGGCCGGCAAAAACCTAACCTTGGCAGGGAACCACCAACCAGTAAAGACAATGTCCCTCATCGTCCACACTGCAAATCACTTGAAGGAAACTAACAATTCCTCACATATTTTTCACTTTCGCGTACATGACTTCCCGAGACGGTGACAATGTAACATTGAAAATTGGACATGAAGACAGCTAGCTGCCAACAAGTCGTCAACGTGTCATTCGTACCAACGCAACCCATTTTTCCATAGCTTGTTCTATTGCAGAAAGCCGTGAAATTGATTAGAGGTTCATCTGGTCAATGAGCTTGTGAAGTGGACATCATCGACCTAAATTATTGGTGTTCGAATAAAACGCCTCGGCCGGGCCGCCAAAGCTGGAACTTTAAAACTTATCACGAAAAACTGCACGAGCTGGAACCAGAATAAGCTCGCAGCTTCAAGCACAGGATTCTGGATTTTTTTGCGGGAGTTAGTTCCATCGAGCATGTAGGTCTCGCTTTTGGGCCCACTGTACCCCCTCCCTAAACCAGCCGAACTCACCAAGCCGCAATGTGATGCTTGGATGCTTGATGTTCAGTCCATCCAAGCACTGGGGCCACCAACAACCCAGTACATCGAGATTTCACCCAATCGCAAGTGCAGGTGCAGGTAAATTAATACCCGGTGCTTGCGTTGATCCGTTATTGGTTCCATCCCAGTCCCCGCCTAAGCTGGCGGTTATCCTTTACACACTGCCGTATTGCCGGTTGTAGACATGATAATTGGAAGCTTGCTCAAGGCCATTCGAGGGGAATTTAATAGCCAGTTCAGAATTAGACGGCGTCCTCCTACTCGATCACCCGTCCAAATTCTGACCCGGCTCCGCGTTGCGCAATCGAATTTTATCTTAACTGGAACGGTGTATCACCCGCTATGTGGTCCTCATCAAGCACAGGACTATCTGAAGGATTTTCGCAAAAATTGTTCGTGACTCGTGAGTATTTTCTGGCGAATGAAAGCTTACCGGTTTGATCCCCGCCACCCTGCTGGTACTGCGCCAGCTGCTTGTAGTACTCATAGTACTGCGCCGCATAGTAATACTGGTAGTACTGCTGCTGCTGTTCGTACGTAACATCCGCCGACCCGCCCGTCTTCAGCACCGCCGGAACTCCTCCTTCTTGTCCCTGCTGGTGTTGCAGCTGCGGCGGCTCCGCCACCAGAACGGCAGCCGCACCGCCCTGGATCTTGCTCACCAATTGCGTGTACGAACAATTGGCCGACGGCTTGTATGGAACAGACGGTATTGAACTGGTTTGTACGTCCTGTCAGACAAACACCACAAGTTACATAAACGGCTAAACATTAGCTAAAAAGGAAATGAAACGTTTCTCGGGCGGAAGAAGCGGGTTCTCATTTATCAGGTCAATATAAACAGTCGCTCCCTCCAATGGCATCTCAGTCTTTTTTTGGCATCTCCCCAAAAATTTTTAATGTTTTTTTTAGCGGTAAATGGTAGTGGAATTTCTCTAATAAAAGTATGTGAAACAGAAACAAATCGCGGGGCATCAGTCTTTGAGGGACACGATACACACGCACTACACCTTAGCACCTGCAAACAGAAAAAAACTTCATTAGTTGTCCAACAACAACAGTAAAACCACAACACCAAAATATTATAAATAAATATAGCAACAATATAAGTATGTATAATGATGGTCACTAAAAAAAATCTTGTGCATGGAGTTTTCAGGGGCATGGTGCGGGGCCACCTACCGGTTGTGTTGTTGAAACCAGGCTGGGGTGCAGGTAGTGGCCGTCATTTGCATCGCCTGCGTCATCTTTCTTCTCATCTGCAAAAAAAAACGTTCGTGTACAGAGTGTTTGACGCATAAAATCAGTGGACAAAAACTTCACTTTAAACGATGTTTGCTATGCTGTATTACCAGTTTTAATTCAATTGTCAAGGAATCGATTTTGACGCTGACATTATTTTCATTTTTTTTTTTTTTGCCTCGTTATATCCCGGTTACTTTTTATTTCCAGTAAAATGACTTTTTTGGAGCAAAAATAAAGTGACAAGCTGGAGCGCTGGGAGAATACGGCTGATGGTCGCTGATAGTTTCGCTCCAAAACTCTGCAGGTGCCATCAGCCGTAGCTGTAGCCCCACAGCTTGTCATATCATTTTTACTCAAAAAAGTCATTTTACTGAAAATAAAAAGTGAACGACATAAATTATAAGCACGTTACTTTTAATAGGTTATAGAAAATATACAGTCTTGAAAATGAGGAGGACCATTTCTAGCGCCGGAGTGTGATTTCGTCGCAGGTGATCTCGTGACCTGAGTTTATGACCCTTATTCTCAACCTAGAGGCACGGTCGGCAGTGGGATTCTGTTTGCTTTCGTATATCGAGTCGAGACGAGACTGAACGACTGAACCCGCTATCGACTCGCTCTCGAGCGAGGATTTATTTTGAAAAGCTTTCGAGTTTACCAACAACGATCGCTACGGCGTAACCGATGGCAAGTAACAGTACTCGATAGATCTGTCAATGTCAAATCGTCAGTATGTTTTCCAATTTAAAAAATACTACCTATCTTCGATGCGATGATGAAAAGGCAAAAAGAAGAATCATTGAAATGCCAATAAGCGATTAAAAGCCGGAGAACCGTTTTGGTTAGAACAGTTCGACACGAATCCGTTATGTTGTTGTGCGCAATGTTCGCATCAATCAGCCTGGAAATTTCAGCTCGGCTATCACATCGAAAAGAAGCACAAAAATGGATTCTCAACCGAACCATTCAATGCTATGGCTCAACCTTGACTGTTTCCTTGCTTTTCGAACACTTTAGGAGTTTCCAAAACTACTGTAAACTCAGCCAATATGAACATTACAAAAACGGACCTGGTCCATGACACTTAACGGCCACACGCAAATCGAAACGAAAAAATAGGCAAATCACTCAGAATGGCGTGTGGGATGATGATCTGAAATAAAATTTGCGGATTATCCAGAAATTTTTGCAAACAAAATGAAGAAGGAACAACGCGTTCAAAGAACAGTTTGTTTCTGGATGTTGTTGTATTGTTGGTTGCCTACATCACTTCAGTGGAAAATTGGAGCAGGTACGGAGTACAGTGACTCATGACTTACCAACAAAACAATGTTGCGCAATGTTGTGCGCAGGCCTGAGATGGGCACCGCAAAGAAGAGCAGTACGACGTAAACAATTCAACTGCAAGTGTGATCGTAATTTCCCCCTCGGCCGGTACTAATCATCGTGAGTAGAAGGCAACAGAGTTTGTTTCGTGGTTGTAAAAAGTGTTTACAATATTACAATGCAGCCGTTAAGTGTACTCGACCCAACGGATCCCAGAATGTCAATTTGACTTTTAAGCATGGAATGAATTATATTTGCATTAACTTTCACATTATTTTCATTGAAAGCTGCTCGAATTTGTGTTCACTTGGAAGAGGAATTTTACTTTGGGTCGAGTGGTTAGTCTTCTGCATTCGATCACCGCCATGTGTACCATTCCTGAGTAAATCGCACGCGACCTTTCTTTCCCGGACTAACGCAGGTTCGTATTGGCTCACTTCGTGTTGTTTATTACCGATTATTTTCTTAAAAAGGCCAATTTGTACGACGCTCAGTTGGATGCCGCTTACTCTACCGGCCGCTTTCCATCGTCTGAATGCACCGCTTGTGCCGCCGGCTTTCCAGCGCCTGAATGTACCGTTAGTGCCGCCGCCAGTTTTCTACTTCCTGAATGCACCGTTTGTCCACAACCGCTTTCCATGCCCTGAATCACCGTTTGTGTCGCCACCAGCGACGTCGCAACCGCCCACGCCAAAGTCATGCCAACGCTGCAGGCGGCTGTTACAAACGAGAGAAAAATTCTGTTCATGCCATTCACCGAACCGAAAAGTGACGTCATTTTTGCATGCAAATCAGTCGTTGGAACTGGGCTTGCTTTGGTAGTCGCTGCAAATTTTCTTATAAATTCCGTATTGTTTTTGCTTCTAATGGGGGGTGGCGCCACTATCACCTTGTTTTTTTGTGTTGGTGCTGTTCATTTTCTATTCTCTACTGTACTGGCGAACTTGTGAACATGCAAAAAATTGTACGTTGACTAGATAGAAGTCGGTTTAGACCTGTTCTGTGGCGCTGAAAAATGGAACCACCTTAGTGGCCTTGTTTCTATCTTTGAGAGGAGGAGCCGGTTGTGGTCCCGAAGCCAGTTGTGGTCCCAAAGCCATGTCCAGCCCCGTCGCCTACGCTGACTCACTGTCAAGCCAGGATATCGCTGTACACCGCGTAGTGGCGCAAAAACTGACATCGATCCGACGAGCGTTAACAGAAGGAACTTTCATCCCAGTCCAGGCTCCCTGGGAGATGCAGACGAAGCGAAGCGCTCAGCATCGCAGCCGGCTCTTCGATAAGTACCCCTTTGTTTTACTATAATTTGTCAATTGTCATGTACTAAACTTAGTAATCTAGTTCTATTTTCGCCTCGGCCTTCTGCCTAGGTTCTTCTAGGTTCAAGGTGTTGTCAACCCCTTTCTTTTTGTTAGTCGATAGATTGGATTCACAGGTAGTTAGCCATCTTGTTTGTCAAACCTTCTCCACGTACCAAGCGCGGTGGGGTTAGTTGTTGGGATACAGCTATCTAGTTGTACTTCGCCCTTAAACCACTTCAGCCACCCGAAATGGAACACAATTTGAAAAACATTTTTAAACTTTTTAAATACATTTTTGAAGTTCAAGCCCTGCTCTGTTTGTTGCAAATTATTACCATACGTACCAGTTTTGGGAGTGAGCACTTGATACCGCCCGCTTTTGATGGCCGACAGCACATGTCTGTAGTACTTGTACAAGCTGTTGCCTTGGTTCAAAAATCCAAACTGTGGATTGTCCGCCTGCTTTGCCTTGATCAAGATTTCCATCTGTGGCCCCTGCTTGCATATGAACAATGCAGTTTTTTCAATCCTCGCGTTCTCTTTTACTGTCTTTGGCTGTAAAAGTACAAAATGGTTACTAATCTTTCTAGTTTTTCAAAACAAAAAAAATCATATTTGTGACAACAAAGCAATTGAAAGTTGTTCACTTCTTTATCTTCAATATAATTTTTGTCCACTTTACAGATGCATAATTATGTATGTACAGGTGATCCACCGAGATGCCCCCCCCCCCCCCCCCCCCCAGTTGAAATTTTTCCCGTTGGAATAAATCGGTGGGGAAAGAATTTTTTCCTAACCATTTTTCCCGTAGAATTCAAATTTGGACACCAAATTTTTTTGTATCTTATAGTATACAGGGTGTTTTAAAAACTTCCAAATTTTTTTGACACCTTGTATCTAAATATTGGAAATGATGCGGCTTTTTCTTTTGAGTCCAGATATATAATTTGATATTTGAATAAAATCATATACAGGTTGTTCATTTTCACACTTCCCACTCCAGATTCCTCATTCCCTTTCCCCCCGCCAAATTTTTTTCAAGAAAAACGCTGGAACATGTCGATTTTCACTTTGAGGGGGACATCTATGACACGTATTGCCGAATTTTCATTGATAAAAATCGACCTGTTCCGGCGTTTTTCTTGAAAAAAATTTGGCAGGTAGAAATCTGGGGTGAGAAGTGTAAAAGTAAACACCCTGTATATGATCTTACTCAAATATCAAATTATATATCTGGACTCAAAAGAAAATTTCATGAACATATTTAGATACGAGGTGTCAAAAAAAATTGGAAGTTTTTCTCAATTTCTACGGGAAAAATGGTTGAGAATTTTTTTTTTCCGCGCCAATTTATTCCAACGGGAAAAATTCTACGAGGGGGGAAGAAGAAATCTCGGTGGATCACCCTGTACATAAAGGATAAAGGCGTCTGGTATTATGAGACAGTGTCAAGTATGGGATATATCCGAAATACAGAGTATTCCTATCAAAAATCCCAGAATAGTCTAGGGAAATGCTTGAAGTGTCAGAAAAAAGTTGAAAAAGATTGAGGGTCAAAGGGCGGGACTTTAATCTTATTTCGTACTTCATTGTGTTATCTTTGTTATTGCAAACGATTTTTGAAAACTCTTTGAAACAGATTTACGAGATCTTCCTTTGAACCAAGGAATATGTTTCGAATTTTAATTTTTCAAACAGGGTGAGCCATAAATTTTGAAATCCTCTAGTCTTCAAAAATGCACACAGAAAGTGTTCTATGAGAACAAATCACGTTATTTGTCACTCTACATCAGAGCCTCTGGAACTCTTTGAAGGTGTTTCTAAAGAATAAGGATTTCTAAAATTGAGTCACCTTTTGTTTCGAAGAGTTTACAAAAATTCTTAGAGCTAATAACCACAGTTAACAAAAATGAGGGGGCTAGAAGTCCCACTCTTATCTGACCCCCCTCCATATCCCCCCTCCCAATAGTTCCCTATTTGAGCAAGAAAGTCATCAAGTAGATTGAAGAATATTACTTTTAATAATGAAAAAACTTCAGCAAGAGTTTTTTGTTTTAGGCCGTCCACAAACCTCCCACAATCATATAAGGTAAATAAATGGTTATCAAACATACAAGAGCTATATCAACAGGCACGTCCAATTGTGGCGATGGCACATAATCTTCGTCTTCCTCTTCAGGTTCCGCCGGTGCAGGTCCAATCTCTTTCTGCACTTGAGCCGGATCCGATGGCACATCATAACTGTACTGGTATTCGTTAGCTTTCTGCCGCTTAACTTCCTCTTCTGCAAAGCCACACGTCGTTAACAACCACAAACCATCGAAATTTAGCTGAAGACAATATACCTTTATACATCTCCTCCTCTTCTTCGTTGATGTGCAAAGAATGGTACCGTTCTTTGTCACATAGCTGTTCGAGTTTTCTCTCGGATTCGTCGAGGCCCAGCCAACGCATGGTGTCGAAACCTTCCCTGCTCGCTTCATACTGGGAGATGTCGCTCAGGGCACCCCTGCAGTCGTACCTACAGGCCGAAAAAAGGAAAATTTGCGAATTCCGGGAGCAAAAACATAACCTCACCTGTCAATTTTTAGCTTGTCGTCGCCCATCCACGGGATCAGGTGCTTGCCCTTGTCGATGTAGGCGGCCTTGTCGTCATCACGGAACAATTTGCAAGCATATCCGAACACCAGAAGGTCCTCATGTGTCTCTTTTACCTTATTTTTGCGCAAAATTCCGGACTCGGTGCCCCAATGCGCCATGTTTGTTTTGCACTGTTTGACTGTTTGGCATTGGCAGAAATTGTTTGGTAAATTTTTAGTAATTTTGTTGCACATGATGTTGGTAGCGCTGATTCCGCCAACCTTGCAAATTTTTTTTTAAATCTGCGCGCGCTCTTCTTATTTCACAAGGAATAGGCACGGTGGGGATTTGCTTCTAGCGCCATAAGTAGCGAGTTTTTTGGGAGCCCACTTAGCGGTCCACGGCGAAATCAGTCCATAGCTCAAAATGTCCTACCGGAAAAAAGTCCATTGCTCATTTATCCCCGAATTCGCCATCCACTGCTAAAAGTGCGTTCAGACAGCTTATTTAGCCGCAAGTTTTAATTTCAGTCGCAAGCGCAGCGACGCCCATTGGCTCTTACGAACCCAGCCTCCTCAGAACAGCCAATAATAAGCGATGCAGCGCTTACAGCTAAAATTCAATTTTGCGGCTAAATAAGCTGACTGAACGCACCTTGAAACGATCCACCGGGAAAAAAGCCACAACGCATTCATTCACGAGTCTTCACAGCGATAAATCATCCCACGGCTCAAATGACCTTCTGGAAAAAGGTCCACAACTCATTTAGCCACTGTCATATTCTGCCGCCTATCCCCATAGATCTTTCAAAGCTAATAAATGGACTGTTGAATGTATTTTTGGCTGCATAATTATATTAGCATGAAAACAGGAATCATGAGAAGTATAATAATTATGCAACCAAAGATACACCTAACAGTTCATTTCGTTTTTCATTATTCGTTTATTTAACGTTCGGTCTATTTTCGCAACGAGGCCTAACACCGACGCCAGTGAATGCTTTCCTCCACCATACTGGAAATTTGGCCGAGCCCCTGTGTGTTCCAGTGCGGACTGGGTTTTAAACGTTCGCACTTCCTAAAGAATCTGACAGCTGACAGCTCAAGGGAAATTTTTGCTTTCCTCAAGAGCGCAATGAAGATGAGGTCCTTTGTTGTGGAATAATTAAAAATTAAACTGTTCCTTTTATCGTTTTCTTTTTCTTGTACCTACTCACTTATGCACCCATGTCATTATGATTGTAGGTATTGTGTTTTTATTTTCATCTTTTGAGAATTCATTCATGGATAGGAGCCTATGGATTTGTATACAGGGTGTCCACGGTTCAAGTGCTCTAACTGTAGGGTTGTATTCTTTGGCCAAATACAAGAAAATTTTACCAATAACTTTTTTTTCCTTAGAGCTTCAGTTTCCAAATGACAGGGTGTCAAACAATGGTATGTTTCCATGACAGGTTCTCAATAGATGTCCCCAGGGACATCTGGCAGAGTTTCTTCAACTACGCTGAAAACATCCCATTAGAAAATTAAATCTTTTTTTGCTATAACTTAGTAACTACTATTTTTACGAAAATCAAACTTGGTACTATTGATAGACTATCAATCAGATTTCATTTAGGGTCTACCGTTACTTTGTCGAAAAACCAGTGGCGTAGATATTAGGGTTACCCACCAATTAACCCCGGTTATCTGCGCGCCACTGAGATACATTGAATCTTTGATAATATTTTCTGATTCCCCGGACAATTCTAAGCAAAAAAAGTACTCTTTGTCCAAAGCTCTAAACTCGACCATTTTCGAGAAAAACGGCATTTTATGCTGAAAAACATGAAAATCGATCATAACAATAAATTGACTGATGAGACTTTTGTGAGCTGCAGTATTATTGAAAGTATTAAAATAACTGAAAAGAAGACTTATTAGAAATTATTGCTCTTGTTCAGTATTACTCACACTAATTACAAGATAATTTATTGAAAAATAAGTTAACAATTTTTTTTTCTAATTTTTTGACACCCTGTAACTTGGAAATTGAAGCCTGAAAAAAAATCTATAGGAAAATTTTTCTTGCATTTGGCCAAAGAATACAACCCGCCTACAGTTAGAGCACTTAAACTGTGGATACCCTGTATACTGCTTTTTTTTCTGTTTTGTGATATTGAATTGTATCTATGAAAACAATAAACATTAAACAAACACAAACAAATTAAAAAAAAAACAGTAGCTTGCCTGTGAAAAAATCGAGTTTTGTTGATATCCTTGATTTTCTGTTTATTGTGCTTGCCTTATTGTGAAATGGATGCGCTTGTTCCACGGTATGAACAATTATTACATCAGAAACTATAAGAAAACTCTTAAAATCTATATATTTATTCAATAAGTATAACATAATAACATCTCATTTCCTTTGAGGATCGAAGGTGCGCTAAAGAGAAGTAATTGGTACTTAGAAAGTGATCAGTGCTTGGTAATATTTGTAGGTCTGGTACATACACAGGGCTGGGCGGTATTTGAAATACAAGTATTTGAAATACATTTAAGTATTTTGTATTTTGTATTTAAATACATTTGATTGAGAAGTATTTGTATTTTGTATTTTGAAATAGTTCAGGCAGCTAGTATTTTGTATTTTGTATTTTGAATACATTTTTCGGAAAAGTATTTTGATTTTAAAAATACAAAATACATTTGTTTCCCATGCTCTTTAGTCTGTTCGGGCCGAAATTGTTCTGGTAATACTATTTTCACCCCATTGGCATCTCTTGCTTTTGCACACTATCTGGGATCGATAATGAGTTCGATTGCATCTTTTACGTATTACGTTTTACTGGTAAGTGCATCCTACTGTCAGCCACGAGAGGTTCCATGTCGGATGTCGGACAATATTTTCGAAAAGCTGGTTGTCCCCAAAGGAAATCAACATGTTATTTTGAAGAATTGATGAATGAAGTAAGGAATAGGTTTAAATATGAAGTTTTCTTTACTTTATGTTTATTTTATTTGTCTTTTCATAGTTCATAATAACTTACTTATTGTTGCGACTGAATCAATGAAGTGTTCCCATATTTCAATGAAGTGTTGAAATACTTGCATTTTACGGATTTTCCAATAAAATGGTTAAAATACGCAATAGGAATGTATTTTGTATTTTGTATTTGGAATACTCTAGGTTGTATTTTGTATTTTGGAATTTCTTAGTTTTCCAAAATACGTATTTTGTATTTTGTATTTCAAAGACATTTCAAGAAGTAGTTTGTATTTTGTATTTTGACTATCTTGGATCGTGTATTTTGTATTTTGTATTTAAATACATTTTTCAAAGTATTTTGCCCAGCCCTGTACATACATATAGATATCATTATTGTAGGTAAGTAGATACCTATATACTCACGACCCTTGCACCCTTTCATTTGAAGAAATCGTTAATGAATTTTTGGTGTAAAAATTAATTACCCAATTTAGTTACATACGTAAGAATAAATCGAGGAATAAACTTTATTTTAGGTGAAAAATCAATAGGTACCTTTTTACAAATTACGCGAATACCTATTATACCTAGGTAGATACTCCTGCTACAATGTTGTTTATTTATACCGCGCGTTACCATGCCAACTTTCCATATTGGATACAAATGAATGCGGCTGGACACCACGGCCGTCTTGACCGAAATGGTCGGTTTTCCATTAATCCTGGCCATCTGGATTGCCCAAGCCCATTCGAAATACATGGAAGGCTTCATATCCACCAGTGACGTGAGTATTTTTCTGTAAAAATGAAAATTCTTGATCGAAACTGCAATTTAATAATTTTTATGTCCCCAGAATTGGGCGTTCCTGGCGAGGTTTTGTTTTTTATCGGATGATGGCGAGTTTGAGTATCATTTGGAGTTTAACGAAGACCTAGGTACTCCCAATTTACTGCTCTATTACGATACCGAGGACCAATGGCCCGCTGTGTATAAATCACATAAGGTATGTACCTACATTGTAGTACCTACTTCGGTCTTTAGTGTAGAAATAGGGCGACCGCTCCTAATAAGCCGGATACCCAGTATCCAGGTATATGATATCTGGGAATTGATACTCACCTGTCACCTGCTATTTGCGGCTGGGGGTCTTTATTTCTCTCCAGATTTTCGGCAACGACAAACTTGATGGTCAACTCTTTTTTTTTCGGGGGAGACACTCAAAAACGTTACTATATCTAATGTAGGACTTACCTATTTTACACCCAGTTCTTCACAGAAAAATGAACTTTCAATCAGCAGTCGGGGTCTCCCACCATTTCCGGGTCGGACGCTGCGAATTTTTAAAATTGAGAATTGCCTTGCCTTGTTAAAGTCACATATACTACACTTGACTCATTTCTCACTCAATTCACCCACATACCTACCAAAAATTATAGTAGGTTATTAAGTATTTAAGTAAATCAAGCCTTTTTGAGTTAGGATGAGGTAGGTTCTGTTTATGAATGTGGCCCCTGGTCATCAAACATAATCCCCTTCACCATGGCATGCCTGCCTCAAACACTCGTCAACATCATTACAGCTTTATTTTTGGATTACTTGCAGACCTGCTACGAAAGAGAAGCTGTCCTGCACGTAGAACAGAACCAAATAATCAATTTAACGACCAAGCACACCTACTTCAGAGACTTGTCGGGTTGTGTCTACGCCCCGACTTTGCCTACAACGCCTGGTCCGAGGTATACCATGAATCTGCCAACTCTGACACCAAAAAATGGCAATAACGCTAGAAGAACCACTTCTACAACTACTGTTACCACTTCTACTACTACCAGTACCACCACTACAACAACTACTCCTAGAACTATACCTACAACGGTTACAATGCCAACTACCACAATCACAGAAGACAGCCACGCTGATTTTATCACGACTACTATTATTGAAAGCACCCAAACGGCAACAGAAGTAGAAGACTTGACCACGGTAGTTTCTTCTAATAACGGCTCAACTAAAGCCCCCATAAAGAAGAGGGCTGTGCCTCCTCAAACAAGGATTAGTGGAAACCGAAGGATTATCTGCACCCATGCCAGACGGTTCAAAAGTGCCAGGGAAAGGTGGTGGTTCATTGCTTTGAGCAACTGCAATGGCAGCAAGGTTTGTGTGAGACGCCCGCGTGTTTTTTCTAAACTAATCCCCATAACTGATGAGATGAGTTGATTCTATACTTCGGTCCACCAACAGATACTTTTTTTTTAGGGAATCCATGTCAGTTACAAAATCCTGATGACCAATGGACCACCGGGAGATTACTGGCGCGAGCAGTTTTCTGCAGATGAGTTTTGTACGTCAATTTTTAATTACATACTGCATCAACGACTTTTGATTTTTTTTTTCAATTTCGCAGACATACTTCCGGTGCTGATGGCGTTTTCCATAGCCTACTCGTTCATGATGCTCGGCATCATAATGTGCTCGATAGAACTGAAATCAAGGCAACTCCTCCACACTACCTACAAAATTTTTGTGGTTTCGGCCATCCTTCAGCTTTTCGGCATCATCGTCACCAGCGCAGCCTACTTGCGTTATGCCGTCAATGGAATCAACATCATCAAAGTCAGAAGACTCGGTAGGAGATTTTTGCTTAGGTTCCTCTATTTCTGGCATCGTGTATAAATGACATATTCTTTAGGGTTTATCTTGATGGGAGCTTCAGAGACTCTCTTCTTGCTGCTTATGTTGCTTTTGGCCAAAGGGTTCACCATCACCAGGGGACGCTTGCCCATATCGGGCAGCGTCAAAATCACGATCTTCATGTGCTTGTACGTTATAACGTACATTTCCATATTTATCTACGAAGCTAACGTAAGTTAAAAGTGGAGTTTAGTCAAGATCTCGATCTTTATGCCAATAAGCCTTATTGTCACCAAGGCACGTGGAATCGCCTTAAAAAGTACAGACATGGGAAATAAAAACTACAAGGATTACTTAGTCAGTAGCAATCAAACCATAAATGTACGTACTGGAGGATAAACATATAGATAGTTGTTGTCCGCTGGTTCAGCAATTTACGTAGAATAAAATTGCATTGCCATCTAACCTTCGGTTTCTGCCCGCTCAACATGATTATTACATGTAGAGGGCGATTGAATCGCTAATATGACAAAAATTTCAATAGCGACAAGTCAAATGGCGATGTCAAGTGCCATCTCTATGTGCTGAACCCTAACCAGAGTTCTTGCAGAGTTTTTTCGCGTAATTTATTTAGTCACAAAAGTTCTCGCTCTCAAGACACTTTTATTCCTTGTCAAAATTTCCTTACAGATACCTACCATTGTTCCAACAATCACTCTGCTATACAGCATTTACCTTTCGCCTTTCGGTTAAAGCGAGGGTTAAAGTTGATCAAATCAAAGATGGAAATACTGGTCCTTAAGGGTGCCGGTCGATGGCTGTAAGTCGAAACAGCCTCATTTTTTTCCACAGAAATTTATCATTGAGGTTAACATTTATATGGATAGGAAATGGCTCATTCACTCGTGCTCGTGAAGTGATCGACCGGAGTCCTGAACTGATAATTTGATGTATTCAGCCAATAGAAGCGCGAATTAAAATTTAGCTCAATGATAAATCTAGCGTCCACTCGTCCAGTAACCGAAGGTTAAATTGGCATTTATGTGCAACATAAAATTACAGAGGCAGAAATCGGCTTGGGGTAAAGATCTTGATTGTCCACATGGAATAAAATGAATACCTCTAACATGAAGCTATTTTTAGGTATTCGACCCAGGGGAAGTGTTATACCTATACGAGTCACCTGCTGGTTACGGTCTGATAAGTCTGAGGGCCCTAGCGTGGTGCATGTTCGTATATTCAACAGTTTTTACGCTGAAGAAATACCCGGAAAAGAGCAATTTTTACTACCCCTTCAACATTTGCGGCACGTTATGGTTCATAGCAGGACCGGCTTTCATACTTTCCGCCAACACCTACATCGACAAATGGGTGCGAGAATCCGTCGTCTGTGCCGTTTTACAAGCCATCACGTTCGGTGGACATTTAAGTTTTTTGGTACGACTCTGGTGCTTTCGTTGTCAAGTTGCAATTTCTGTTCGGTCAAATTAGCTCGGTTTCTGGAGCCCTGCGAAGAGTTATCCACTACGACATCCGAAAGTAGACATTTACGTAGACATCGCACACGTCATGAGTGAGGAGGTTGAGTTGAGAGACATCGTCACAAGTAGCGACATCTGCCCGCTGGAAGCTGATCTATTATTCTGTTTTCTCCGCCTTAAAATCACGCTTTTTTATACTTGTAAACTTGACTGAATGTTTTTGCACTGTGATAGGCTGAATATGGCCTCCATTTGTTTCAGCTACTAGCGCACTGATTCAGCAGAACACGTTTAGCTGCTGTCTCGCTTACAGATGGTTTCTAATCTTCACCACTCAAAACTCACCACGTGTCTTCTCCGTAGCACTTACTCTCTGCCAAAAATCAATTTTCACAGGGCCAGCTATTTTGACTGAATCTATCAGACCTACTAAAGTTATAGTCTGGTTTGTTATAAAACAGTATTTTTTCTATAGATATTGACTATGCCATCTGTGGCGAACAAAAATTTTCCGTACCATGTGCGTACGACTCAGATTGGCATAATGGAACTGACGGGTGGCACGGCCGGTGCCAGTACCATCGAACAGTTCGGCCATCACGTCTACGAGCCCACAGGTACAGTAATCAGAGACCAATCTGTGATTGTACCATTGACACGTAGAACTGAGGAAATCTTTGAAGGAATGTACAACCAAACAGGCATCAGAAACAACAATTACCCCAGAACTGCCGAAGAAACCAACGGCAGCAATGGGTACCATCACCAGCATCGCGACGTCACCATGGAAAATGTCGCCAATTGGTCGATGGCCAAGAATGTCGCCGCGATCGGAATACCCGATTTCGATCGCTTCAAAAAGCGACACAGTTTCGGTAGGTGCCTGCACTTAATAATTGATTTATTTCCTGTTTGCCATCAATTTCTGATATTTCTCACCTCAGTTGATAGTGCATGGTGTCTCACTCGTTCCTTAGCGATAGGTGCTTTCCTTTTACCACCCAAACTAAGTATTCTGACCCTAGTTGCTAGTGGTGTTTGGTGTATCACTTTCGCTCATGTGATTTCTCGCCTTTTCTCTCTCTAACTTAGATCAGATAAGTAAGTTTTGTGGTAGAGTTGACGGCACACCACAGGGACCTGTTGGGCGGGGCTGAACAGAAAAACAAAAATCGTTTTGGACGAGTCCGTGCGTTGAAATAGGGGAAGCAACACCGTCAGCTTGAGTGGTGGACCATTAGGTACCAAGTCACAGGCGAACCTAAAATCCCACTGCAAATCTAGGTGCACCACTAGATTAACTCAGTTCGCGCAGTTAGGCTCCGCCCACAGGTCCATCTAGTATTCCGAGTACTCTAGAAGGAAAGCGCCTAATGTCTTGTTTTTTCTTTCTCTAACTGAGATGAGGTGAAGTCAGACTCTGGTAAAAGGAAAGCGCCTAATAATCCCAATAATAGGTGCTTTCCTTTCACAACCTGAACTAAGTATTCTGACCTAAGTTGTTAGTGGTATCTCACTTTCGCGCATGCGATTTCTCGCTCTTTCTCTCTCTAACTTAGATCAGATCAGTGAGTTTTGTGCTAAAAGGAAAGCACCTATTGATTATTATTTTTTATTTCAATAACCTTGACCGGCTACTCTTTGAGATAATTATGCATACTTAATGCATGTGAGTGAATAAACGATTTAGGCTAGACGAAAGACGAAATTATTGACAGCTCCAATCTGTCAAAAGTCATTTGATGCATTGACAAATGGACTTAGAGCTGGATCGATGGTTGATTTCATTTCACCATGCTACCTCGGGAAATTGGCCATGTAAAGCGGCCATTATACCTACAATATATTGATAAAAATCTACTCGATTTCAAGTTTGCCATTCTGGAATCCACCTTTTCCATGAGAGTTTCACGCAGAGGCACGAACAGGCAGCCTCTTCTCTATTCAAATGGTCTATACTCGCAACAACTATTCGAGTTTTTGTATCAATATTTTTCATTACGTGAGTGCGGAATATGATTCTCACATAGGTCGTAGGTACTTTCAAAAATAGTCGCCCAGAATAGTAAGAGTCTGGTGAGAGTAGAGAGGATATAGGAGAAAAATAATCAGACAAGACAAAGCACACACACTATAATGATTTGATGTGTCTTTTTTAAATATGATTCTTCTGTAGTTTCAGATCATACAGACAGTTTACCGCCGACCAGACGGCCATCAACGACACCTTCACAGCAAGAAAACGGTGGCGTAAATAACGCCAATCAATTCCAGGATTACGTGCGAGAAGTACCACTCGAACTGTTCACAATCAGCCGGATGGTGGTTAATAAAGACAATAAAAACACTGATGGCGGCGAAAGTCCTAAACTTTAGGGTAGGAATGCATGTAAATTGTCGATGAATGATAAGCGACAAAGTTGGATGAATGTAGTATAATAATTGAAATACAGTCACGGCCAAAGGTTTGGAAACACCCCTAAGAAACACCTGTCAGAGTTGTCAATTTCATGAATTCAAATTACGACACTATAATTATAAATTTCGGCAGATAACTTGCTTCCAGAAATTGAAGGAGACATCTTCGAAATTGTAAAAGCTATATAGTAGTTTCCCCAGATCACATTCACAAAGCGTGCAACTTGAATTAAAAAAAAAACTGGTCAGTTTTGGATAGTTGTTTCAAAATTTTTGGCCGCCAGTATAAAGTACCTACCCAAGTAGGTACAACTGGATCCTAGCAATAATATTTCGTGCACGTTTTACCTAGGTCTTTAGTGAAAATTATGCATACAAAATTTTCCGAATCAACAGTGTCGTGTTTAAATTTAAGAGAATTTTCTATATTTTATAATATTGTAAATGTTAAGGCCAAGAATAAAAATAACGTGTAGGACGCACGATAACAAAAAAATCTTGTCGAATTTGATAGACCTTTCCAATTTGAGGTGCTGAGCTACTGTAGAGCCTAGCTCATATAGCGGAAAATCGTGATTGCGAATTCGCAGCAAAGTTGGCTAATTTCAAATAACGAGTGAGTGATCGAATAAATTTCCATTTGAGTCGCCTTTCATTCCAGAAAATCTGGCGGAAAATATGGCTAGCGAGGTGATCAAGGCCTACCTTGAGGAGAAATTTATTCGATCACTCCGTATAAGAAATTGGTCAATAGGAATAGTACTAGTATTCGCAATTCGCAATTCCCCGCTCTATGAACAAGACTTTTGAACTCGACAATTATCTATCATACATTTATCCGGTTGGCGGGCTAGCACTAGCGCGCATCCAAAAAGACTGTCGAATTGTCAACGCAGTGGCTTAGATTTTTCTTCGTGTTTCTCTTTCTAACTGCAATGGTTCAATTTTATCCTCTGTCCGTGTGCAGTACAGTTTTTGAACCTATTTGCGCAGGTCTTTGACATTTGACCCAATGAAAACCTCAAAATCCATTATAAAACGTTTAAAATGATGAATCCCCCATTCCCCTCTGCCCTATTCGGGATAGACTAGGGGCTAAGAATTCGGTATGAACTAAAGTAACTAAACAGATGACAAGCACACAGTTCAAGAAGACGTTTCACGCAGCACTTTCCACATGACTCCCTTGCTCTGGCTGTCACTTATTCTGACATGTAATTCTTCCTGTAAGTTTTCCTCAAAAATCACAAAAAAAACATTGCGTCATTTTTAGCCAAATTACTTTTTTGGTTCGATATCTTCGACCTCGAGATAGACAGGTATGATTCATATTTTTGTCTATTTTGAATAATATTCAATTCAGTACCTAATTGAAGTCGTGATTATACTGCGATTAGGTACTTGAAGATTAGGTAGGTAGGCACATTCCGTTAGGATGATTTATAGCATGCATGTGGGTTTATTAAGATGATAGAACTGATAGGGGTGGGTATCATGGTGCCGCGGCAGCCGGTTTGTTCCAGAGAGGTTTGTTCCCAATATCTCTCGCAATATCTACTGGTACCAGTCATAACAGTCATAGATCCTATAAGTACCGTCCAAGTCTAAATACCTACTATTCCCAACCTTCCCTACAAATATCGAACTCCACGGTCTCGGTCTCCCCTGTCAATAAAAACAGAGGGTCGAATAGAAGTGAGAATATATCACTCAAATCATTTGAGGATAAATATTATGATCGCCTTACGCCAATTCAAAATTGAAAAAAAAAAGATTCAAAACAATACTATCAGTAGGTATGTGGAGGTAGGTAGGTGGGTAGCTACTTCAGTAAACTTATATCTAATCTACCCATCACAATAATCACCTGTTGCATTTCTGGGTAATACTTGTGTGTATACATATATTTGTATTACGTACCTATACCAATAAGTTTATTACTAATATTGATGTGATTTCATAGATTAAAAGCCAAGATGAGCTGGTGTAGGTATATCTACTAGCTAAATACCTAAACAACATTTTTCTGCAAGTATCGATAGAATTACTAGAAAGTCGTGGATTTTCGATAAAAGACGACTGATTAATCGGTTGATAATGTGAGAATTATGATAAAACTATCGATCTTAGGTAATTACTCATGAATTACGTAATTACCATTTTTATCAAAGGGTTTTTAATTTTTTCTGATCATCCAGAGTGATCATAATTTAAAAAAATTACAGCCTCCTCAAGCCACATCAAGTACCTTTATTATTTGATGAACCACAACAAAACTCCTGCACATGCAAATGCTAAAATGGTTTATATAGCAATGGCTTCGGTCAACCATCCAAATTCTGAGCCGGCTCCGCGTTGCTTCAGTCGAGTTTTTTCTCTTCTGGAACATACACCATAATATGGTCCCTTTCTTCAAGGTATGTGTAGGGATGGGCAAAATTATTGATATATCAAGAAATTTATCGATATATCGATATATCAACTAATGATATCGATTTTACAACATATCGATATATCAAATACTTCACGATAATTATCAAAATATCAATAAATGTCGATACTCAATTATCAGAATATCAAATGTTGATAATTATCAAAATATCAAATATCCATAAATGTCAACTGTGGTGGGACGCCTTAAAAAATTATAAAAATTAAAGGGGATTAAATATTTAGGAATAAATTAGAATTACGGGCGGGATTGGAAAGTGACGAAATTGCACATGGGGTGATGTAGTCAGGAAGCGCATGCCGGCGCATGGGTTTGGGTGTCAGGTTTTTACACACTTGAGACCGAGGGCGAGGGTGGGAAATAAGAAGCGGTCCGAAAGTAGCGACGAGGGGGTAGAGGGATTCGCGTGGTAGCAGTCAAGAACGGCAGACATGTATAGAGAAGAAAAAATTATCACTCGTCAAGAATAAGTTATTCAAAGTTCTAAACACTGTTGATAGTTGTGGTGCATCAGTTACGAAGAAAAGGAGATATTAGGGCAAGTCTGATTCCCATTTGTAATCAAATGCGAATTGTTTAAATAAGGTTGAAGTAATTGTTTTGGTTTATAAAATGATAGTAGGTTTTGTTTTGATATTTCGAACAGCCATCAAGACGCCAGAAAATGGTGAAAACTTCATCAACACTTTCGAAAGATCTCGTTTCCGTCAGATTGATTTCTCTAGGTCAGTTCTGCTGAAAATCCAGCGCTCTCGACATATATATGTGGATCAAGTCTGGACGACATCTCTCACGCGAAATTTTCTTCCATAGAATAAAAAATTCAACCCTTTTCACACGACAAAGAGTTTATGAGCATTAAAATTAAGCTAGCGTTCCAAAACAAAGAGAACCTCTTTCTACAATGCCCAGAAAATTCGGTGTCGTTTCGAAAAACACGTCAAGAAAGAAAGAAACATAACATCAATTTTGCAGGCTGTTTAATTAGAGGCTCATTGAAACAAATCCACCTTTCCCATGCGAGAAATTACTTGCGCGCATACCTGTGAGCGCAGGTTCCCGCTAGTTCATTCGGCTACTACAGATCGCCAGTTACACATACACAGGTATGCATGGTGTTCTCATGGGAAACGTGGATTGTATTCCTGATTGTAGACTTGATATAAACAAAATTATGGAATGCAAACCCTACATTTTACGTAAATTATTTGATCGACAATTGAGATAATGGCTGTAAATTCGAAATAACAATACAATACTTAATGAACAACCATCTCTCTCTAAGTACAATTAAATAGTAAAGATTTCTTTTCGTATCAGTGAAAATGGGCGAGAAAGTTGAAAGGGTTGAAATAAAAATTCGACGAAGGCTTAGTAAGTTACGCAAGGAATTAAAATTCTAGTGCTATCGAAAAGGGGTTCGCCAATAGTTCGGCAAATTAGGAAGAATGAGAACGGAATTAACTTGTAAAGGTTGAACAAATTCGACGTAGGATTGCGCACGTAATTAGGATGTGTTTTTCTTTCAGAAAGCGAATGTAAATCTCGATGTAAACTTATCCAATTTCTAACGCTAGCTGAATGCCAGCACGTCTGAAAATTATGAAATGAATAATTAAGGTGAACTTAATTAAATTGGCGATGATTGATTAATTTGTAATAAAATTGAGGTGTGGTTAAATGACTTTGTTTATTTTTCAATATTTATTCAATTCATTCCCTTTCAAAGAATTTGAGGTTACTACTATAGTTTGATTGCGGTATTAGCACGACGTGAATTTGAGGTAGGTGAAACTGATTTAAATGACTTAGGTAAAAGTAAATAAAAATCTACGGCAATGAAAACACAACTAGGGTCTCTAGACGTATCACAGCTTAGCTTTTTTTTCATGTTTCACTGTGGACCATGTTTTACTGTAGACCACCCTCCCCTACTCGGAATATCAGAGGGACCTGTGGACGGAGCCAGCTGCGCGCAGAGCTGCGCGAACTGAGTTCATCTAGTGGTGCACCTGGATTTGCTTTGCAGTGGGATTTTAGGTTCACCTGTGACCTGATAATGGTCCACCACTCCAGCAGCTGACGGTGTTGCTTCCCCTATTCCAACACACGGACTCGTCCAAAACGATTTTTTTTGTTTTTCTGTTAAGCCCCGCCCACAGGTCCCTATGGTGTGCCGTCAACTCTTTTGGTAATTATTGATTTTTGATGATTATCAATGTTGATGCTTTGATGATTATCGAGTATAATCCTCGGTATTAATACTACGAACTACGAGTGCAATGAAAATTACCGATAATTCTGAAAGGTGATATTTGGCAGTATATTCCGTTTCACCGTACCTAGTTTTAGAGCAAATAATTTTTTGACGACCAGCTTTTTAGGAGTTCCCAGAACAACAACAAAACAATAATGATATTATTATAATTGTATGCGTGCATGTGTCTCATATGATTATACTTTCTGTAGCTCGTTTTTGTTTATTTCCAGTCGATGGGGCAAAATTTTTGGTGTGGTATTCAATGTTGCGTAGTTCATAAAAACCCCCCAAGAACATGAATAAATATTTAAAAAATAATGACGTTTATTTTTGAAGATATCCTAGAGATAGAGAGAAACGGCTCAAGTCAAAAATGGCTGGAAATGAGAAGACAAGAGGGAGCCAATGCCGTAGCGGAGATGGAAGAGAGGGATAAGGATCGATGGACAGAAGCAACAACAGAGAAGTAGAATAGAGAACACCAGATATAACGCACGCTAACAGCTATAACAGGCGAAGTGCCAAAGTAGGTACATTCTGGACACGAAACTGAAAAAAGGGAAAATTAAGATAGCCAGGTTCAGGTGTGGAAACGAGGTTCTGGGGAGCGGAATACTGGAAGTCTGAAGGAGAGAGAACGTGCAGAATATTAGTCCGGCGGATTAGCTGATGAATTGTGCATTTTGAGTAAAAGCTAGGGTCAAGTTATTTTCGTTTTCTACGATAAAAACGAAAATTTTTGAGGGTGGGAGGCATTCTGGGATTTCACCCAGGGGGGATGAGGGGGGGTTTTTCGGGACCCTTTGGGTGATCTACTTGTTTTTCATGAGACAAGCCAAATCCATTTTTTTTCAAATTCTGTGATTTATTTCGAGATTTTTGGGATGTATATTCACCCCCCATTTTCAACCGGGGGGCCTTGGGGGGACTATTTAGGGTTGTTTCCACGATTTTCATCTTCTGCTAAATTAAGACGTATATTGACGTGCTTGATATCGTTTCTCACTAAATCCTGCCTTCTGAATACGAATCTGGCCTTGAAATTACAACACGAGCAGGTTTAAACTAGTTATGCAAGAAAAAACAGGTTTTTTTGGTCCACTTTTTTGACACGCCCTAATTTGGGCCCAAGGCTTAGGCGATCAAAATCCTCATGAGGATCATTAGTTTCAAGTATTTTGAACATAATAATCGTGTACTGAATGCGCCTTTTGCTTTCAGAACCACACCCAATTGTTTTCTTGGAGAACGGTCCAATGATTTTTGAGCTAACTAATTAATTTGCTTAAACAATTGTGCATTTCGTGTAAAAGGCAGACATCGGCAATTTTCCTGGTCTACAATTGAAATGAAAATTTTTGAGAGTGGGAGGCATTCTGGCTTTGCACCCAGAGGGGGCTGAGGGGGGATCTTTTTTGGGACCCTTGGAGTAATTCACTTGTTTTTCATGAGAGAAGCCAAATCCATCATTTTTTCAATTCTGTTTTTTTTTTACAGAATTTTCGGAATGTTTACTTACCCCCATTTTGAACCAAGGGGCCCTGGAGGGACTTTTTGAGATTGTTTCCACGATTTCTATTTTTTGCTACGTAAGGATCTATATTGACGTGCTTGGTATCGTTTCTTACTAAATCCCACCTTCTAAATCCAAATCTGATGTTGGAAATACGATACAAGCAGGTTTGAACTAGTTGTGTGGGAAAAGCAGGTTTTTTTGATCCAGTTTTTTGACATACTCTAATTTGGGCTCAAGGTTCCAAAACCAAAGGCGCATGCTTTATATGTTGTAAATACATGAAACTATTGATTGTGAGGAGGATTTTGATCATGAACCCTTAGACCCAAATTGAAAGATGTCATAAAAATGGACCCAAAAAACCTGTTTTTCTTGCCTAACTAGTTAAAACCTGCTCGAATCGTATTTCCAATACCAGATTTGGATTTAGAAGGTGGGATTTAGTAGGAAATGATACCAAGCACGTCAATATAGATCCTAAATTGGCAAAAAATAAAAATCGTGGAAACAACCCCAAAAAGTCCCCCCAGGGCTCCTTGTTCAAAATGGGGGGTGAGTAAACATTCCGAAAATTCTATTAAAAATTACAGAATTGAAAAAAATTATAGTTTTGGCTTCTCTCATGAAGAATAAGTGGATTACTCCAAGGGTCCCAAAAAAGATCCCCCCTCAGCCCCTCCTGGGTGCAAAGCCAGAATGCCTCTCACCCTCATTGATTTTCATTTTAATCGTGGAACACAAAAATCACTGGTGTTTGCCTTTTACACGGAATGCACAATTGTTTGAGGAAATTAATTATTTTGCTGAAAAATGATTGCACCGCTTCTCCAACAAATCAATTGTGTGTGATTCTGAAATCAAAAGGCACATTAAGGGCATGATTTTTATGTTCCAAACACTTGAAACTAATGATCCTCAGGAGGATTTTGATCGCAGAAACCTTGGGCCAAAATTAAGGCATGTCAAAAAAGTGGGCCCGAAAAACCTGTTTTATCTTGCATAACTAGTTTAAACCTGCTCATGTTGTAATTTCAACACCAGATATGGATTAAGAAGGCGGGATTTAGTAAGAAACGATACCAAGCACGTCAATATACGTCCTAATTTAGCAGAAAATGAAAATCGTGGAAACAACCCTAAATTGTCCCCCCAAGGCCCCCTGGATGAAAATGGGGGGTGAATAAACACCCCAAAAATCTCGGAATAAATCACAAAATGTAAAAAAAATGGATTTGGCTTCTCGCATGAAAAACAAGTAAATCACCCAGAAGGTCCCAAAAAACCCCCCTCAGCCTCCCCTGGGTGAAATTCCAGAATGCCTCCCACCCTCAAAAATTTTCATTTTCATCGTAGAACACGAAAATAACTTGACCCTGGCTTTTACTCAAAATGCACGATTCGGCATAAAAATTGCAATAAGCTGCCGGACTATATGTGGAAGAGAGGAGGAGACGCTGCAGCACTTGAGAAGGACGTGTAAGGACTCCCTGAAGGAAAAAGGAGTATCCACGTTTACCATCACGTACATCACTTCAGCGCACACATGAGAACGCATACCTGCAGAGCGCGGTAATTTCAATTTTGACGCACGAAGTGTCACTGTCAATGGCAACTGTCAATCAATAATCGAAATGTAAACAAACAACAGACATAACCTCCTAACCATTCAACATTTAATATTGTTCAGAATGAAATGTTACGTATGGCAGAAAGACGCAGAAAAGATTTAGGTGATACGAAACACAACGAGCTGCAAGGCGATCGACAAAACAAGAGCGTTATTTGGTTAGATCCGTCGAAACGTCAAATCGACGTCAAGCGCTGTCAGCTGAAATTTGCGTGACATTACACACGCACACCGTATTACAGTGTTGTCAACTTATTATCGTGATATAGATATGGCAACGTCCTACTTTCACAGGTATGCGCAGAAGCCTTTCGGGAAACGTGGATTGGACGGCTGATGGACGAGAATGCATGGTGGGGAATGGACTGGATGACGACAAGAGTGAAAAATGAGGGGAGAATGAACGAATTATAATATAATTTACAATTTAGAATCACAAATAAGTTTGAAATTATACATACCTATTCTTGAAATATTTTATATATAAAAGAATTAATAAATACATACATACATACCGAGATACATACATACCTACATATTCTTGAAGATATGGGGTAGGTCAAAGGCTGGGACTTCACTGCTCTTTATTTTCGTTATTCGGTGTTTTGGGGAACTATTTGTGATAGACTAATCAGTAAAAATATCAACCTGCTCTGCTGAAACCACCATATCCTCGATTCTGTGTCCTCGACCGTTTAGTGAAAAATTATTTAGTCCCATTTTAGTCCCCTGATGCCGGTCCTGCGTATCGAAATTCACGTTTTTACAATACCGGCGTAGGATCAACGCGACACTAACATTGATTGAAAATATAGCACTTTTGCCCGCCACCTGGCCTTGTGATGGCTCGAGGTTGCATCAAACATCGTCGGGTAAAGTACAATTTTCTTTGGAACGGAAATTTCGTTGCTAAAAATGAAAATCCTATTGTCACCTCGGAGCTGCCTCATGCAGGACCGGCGATTTGACAGGTGACGTTCTGGGCACGCGCTGGCCGCTGGCTGCCAATCTCAATCTCGGCGCGTCAAATAGCGCTGCGTCAAAATGACATGAGTTAGGTTGTACGAGGGTGTTGTCTGCGTTTTTCGGCCTTCTAGTAGTGGTGCTCCTCCCCCCAAAAAAAGACAGGATAATATGAAATTATAGTCTGCGGCGTGTCGTTTCGAAAAAGACGTGAAACATGGCATCGATCTACCGCGCGGTCATGGACACGTTTTGGAGCGAGCACATTTGGCTGCCGCCGAACACCACCTGGGCGGACATAGCCCCCGACGCCAGCAAAGACATCCAGCACGCCGACTATCGACACCTGTTCTACCCGCTGCCCATGGCCCTCGTCATGCTCGCCATCCGCTACGTTCTTGAAAAGTGAGTTGGCGGTTGAGGTTATGTCTGGAATTTGCCGAATTTGCGGCTTCGTTTCGAATGAATCACACGGGGGAATTCCCAGAAAAGTAGCTGCCCAGGACTTTATACTTTTGGCCTAGAAAAAAGTTGGAAACCTGAAAATTGAACGAGAATCAAAATGTTCGTCGGCTAACCCAGGAATTCGTGGGGTGTCAATTTCATCGATCCCTGAAAAGAAATACCTGACCTGACTATTGAAATATTTGACTTGACTGTTTAAAAAAAATCGACTTGAATGTATTGACAGCTTCTTGGTTTGACACTATTGACAGCTCCTTGACTTGACTAAACTGACAGTTCGTTTGACCTGACCCACGACCTGACCTGACTACTGGCAGTTCCTTGACCCAACCTGAATGTGTTTAGTTGTTATCGTGTCACTTGTCAAATAAATTACATACTGCAGTGTCCGCAGTGCCAACTGAGTTTTGCAAAATGTGTTATTTCATGTAGCAATCTTGATACTTTGATACCTAATGAAACCAAACGTTTCTTACAGGGTGCGAAGATTTAAATCAAGTTTATTTGAATCATGATTTAAATCATTCGATTTTTTTATGAGTAAATCATTTGATTTAAATCATTTTATTGTATTTGATTCCTCGGAACTGTTTTCTCCACGAAGTACAGCCAAACTTTATCTCCTCTTCGTCTCGACATTTTCTTCTAAGCGCTGAGCAAATGGAAAATCTCGTATATGCCACCACAATCAACCTACCCCATCCCCAATAACCATCCTCAAGACGTGAGGACACCTGTTGTTTTGACAAGTACATACCTATTGTAAATTATTGCATATTGTTCAATGCAGTATTTTGGCCTAATTACCAAAGATTTTTTAAATTGGCAAATATGTAATTTGAAACCGGAAAAATCTGATCTAAATAAAAAAAAGCGATTTTTTTTTTCAATTAGAAACGATTTTTTTGCACCCTGGTTTCTTATGAGTCTGTTCAGCATTTTTTTTCTTTTTGAAGATACTGGTTTGCACCGGTGGGTGTATCAATCGGCATCAAAAACACGAAACCAAAGAAGGCACCCTTCAATGAAGTGCTGGAAAAGGCCTACCTCCAGTCGCACCCGTGGAAGCACAAGACCATCCAGGGTCTGGCCAAGCAGTTGGACATGAGCGAGAGACAGGTCGAACGCTGGCTGAGACTGAGGAAAGGGCAGAACAAGCCATCTACTCTTACCAAATTCTGTGAGAACTCCTGGAGGTGTCTGTACTATTCCTTGAGTTTCATCTATGGCCTCAGCATTTTGTGGAACAAACCTTGGCTGTGGGACATCAACCAGTGTTGGTAAGCATGCAAGGTTTTTTTTTCACATACTGAGTCGATAAAAACGACAGCAGAGAGTTCTGGATAGGAGGGAGTGGCGCCACTGATTGCTTTCTGACCACCAAATGAAAGAGATGGAGCGCTTGTCTCTGGATGGAGCTATCATTTTCTTAGGGGCGCGAAATTCACTCAAGGAAGAGAGATCCTATGTTCTGTGACGTCAAATTGTCACTGTGACGCCACTGTCACGGAGACATTTTAACATCAACATTGTAACATTTTACAAATAGTCAAAAAACATTTACAACCGAAAACTACAATAGTCGGTAGCTACAAGCTAGTCTGTAATTTGCTGCAATAATTGCCGAACCGTTGATCCGATTAAATTGAAATTTGGTATATAGATACGGTTTTAGCGTGGAGTGCTTTGTTTTTTTATTGGTTGTCATCTGTCAAACGTAAGTGTGACTCAAAAAAATCATAAATGACAAACTATTTCTCACGGAGCTCAACGTACGCTAAAGCTTAGATCGAAATTACAAGGTGAAAAGCATAATAATTCGAAAGCGAAAGAGCAAAAGATGATTTCAGAGGTTGTGGCTTGGTTTGGTTTGGCACAAGGCTTTGATTATTCAGATAATATTGCTTCAGTGTACAAGTAAGTTGTATAAGTTGTATTTTTGATTCTGCTGTACATATCCAGTTATTTAATGATTGTGTAATTCAGCTTTCTCGAATTTAGGGTGGAACGACGATTTTCGTTCTTTTTCGTTTTTTTTTAAGCTGTTTTCTTTTGTATAGACACGTATTATCCATTCCAAGCTTAAAAAAACCACAGTTGCCTATGATATTTTTTCTTCAAGTTGGACAATCTGATAAGTTGATGGATTGAAAAAGTCAAGATGATTTAATCAAGTTTGTCAAAGTGATGTTTGCTTTGCTGGATTGCCGTTTTAATTCAATTGTTAGGTCAGATTTTGACACTGACACAATATTTTCATTAGTTTTAGTCTTGAAAACGCCGTTAGGCACGTTATTTCAATAGTGAAAGTATTAAGAAGTGCAATAGTAAGAATATACAGTTTAAAAAGTGATCGATGCGAACCCAGTTCTACCGCCGTAGTGCGATTTTGTCACAAAGTGATCTCGTGACCTGAGCTCATCGCGCCCTGTGAGAATCTAGGTACGTTAATTCACCCTCTCTTCCAGGATCATGAACTGTGATCCTGGCCGAAAGAAAGCGGCTGAAATCAGTGGGCAAACCTGTGACCTGCCGGCGACACAGTCCCCAGAATGACAATTTGACAACACAGCGTAGTTGAGGTGAAGGTTTCATGTCAAACGGACACAAATTTAAACGTAACCTCCCTTGTATCAATATGACATTAAACATCAAAAATCAGGGACACCAACAGAACTCGAATTTTTCATGGCCAGCTGTGGTTTTTTTAAGCTTGGAATGGATTATATCGAGTTTATGTTCATGTCATCTTGTCATTGTACATTTTTGTATAAAGAGGCAATAAAAGTAATAATAATAATAATACAATCAAGCGAAGACACTTTTTGTTCATTTGTATGAGTGCCAAGGAGCTACTAGCTACTACAGTGTACAGTGTCTCTTTAGGGCTGTGGAAACGAGTTTGTTTCTAGATTTGTCATGATAAGTTTCAGAATAAGTCTTTTTGCTTTTTTTATCAAGTCGCAACCTCCCCCCCCCCCCCCCCGGAAAGTCGTATCGAACAAAAACTTTCTTCGCTCCTGAATACTCGCCGGAAAAGTATTGTGGTGCCACAGCGATTTTTTTTATATATTTTCAACATGAACATTATTTTCGTGGGAGGAATTTTGGCAATAATGCTGGGTCCCTTGACATTTACTGATAGTAAACTTGATTCGCTTGCAAATAAATAAAATACGCGAGGAAATGACAGGACAGCACAACCTACTACGACAAAATCGATCAGGCGCCAGCATTGCAAATTGGCCGTTATGCTCAAAGAACGCAATAAATATAATTATTATTTGAAAATTATTGTTATTGTTACGTGCCAGCTGAGGACATTATACCAATTTAAGTGGCATTTTCTGTCCAATTATGCTTTCGTCAGATCGAATTTCTTCGCACTGATTGTACCTAATTGACCCGCAAGGTTCACAAGAGATTCCTGCTTGTTGTGTGCGTGTTTCAGATTATTTTTTTTATTTTTGCCAGAAAAAATGTTTATTTAGACCCGAGAAACGCCCGAACTCAATGATTCAAATTACTTACACCCAAACTTTTACGACGAGGCAATTAGCTTTTACTGCCACCAGAATTACGCAAAAGATTAACGAGAACTATCCGGGCCAGGGCCATTGGCAAATTAGTAGGTACCAAGTTTTAGCCGATTTTTTTTTTGTCATGAAAAAGAATTCATTCATTGATCATAGAGAGAAAAAGTGCAACAGTAATACCTGTGGTCGAATACTTCTCATAAATTATTTTAAACAATGCAATTTGTGCGTTTCTAGAAGGTCACACCTCCCGTTTGAATGGTTATTAATGTTTAGTGCTCACCGCTTTCTCGTGAATCGCAAAATAGTTTTCTAGGATTTTTCCATAAGTATTGATTATGGAAACACCGAAAGCGCTTAGAAAGCTTCAGAAAACGTCATCAGTCAAGCGCCAATATCCTCCTTAGCGCACCTTCCCCAAATCCCCAAAAGGAATGGCGCTTCCAGAGCCGGCGCTTTTAACTGTGCTTTGCCCGTCTGCCTTTCTGTACTTACATTTCTCTCTCGGCCAAGAGAACTACTACTCAAGGGAAAGAGCTGTAAATCTGGTGTAAACCCCTAATCGTTAACCCATTCTTCTCGCATGCCAATTTGACAAAAAAAACTTAAATTAACTATAGGTACATGGTGTCCGGAGTTCAAGTGCGGAAACTTTGCCAATCGATACAGAATCGAAAAAGAAGTAGACTGCACTTGAGAAACATAATTTGAAAATGCAAAATAACGACGATACAGAGTGTTCACGTATAAATTATACCCCCGCTTAGAGACTTCCTCTTGAAGATAATTAAACAGAACATTAAAAAAGATTCTCATATAATTTTTACCGCAGGCTTCAAATTTGCCCATCAACATTTTCTGTGGTATATTGCATCGCTTACAGGGTGCAACATCGAAAGTTTGTTTCAAATTGGACACCATGTATCTTAATATGGGAATCGATTTCATTTTTCATCCTGATTATAAATATATACATATCACACTTAATAAGTTAGTTAACAAAACACTTGTGGAAAAATTGATGAAGTTTCAAAAATATCGAAAACTGTTCTTCTTTTTTCAAAGTAACTCGGTCATAAATCACTATCATTTTGGTAAAATAGATTTTATTGTAGTTCGAAACTTCCACCTAGCTTGAATTAACTCTACAAACTCGAAAAAACAATAATTTTTCGATATTTTCAGAAATGTTAGCAATTTTTTTCAAATTTCAACAAATTTTTTCACATGTGTTCCGTTGAAGTGTGATGTATTTTTATAATTAGGATGAAAAGGCGGAATCGATTCCCATATGATGAAAGGGTGTCCAGTTTGAGAAAAATGTTCGATGTTGCACCCTGTAAGCGATATAGTGCAAAAACATTTATGGGCAAATTCGAAGCCTACGAAAACAATTATACGAGAATTGTTTTTCTTTTCTTCAGGGGGAAGTTTCCAAGGGGGGGGATATTTTTATACGTGAACACCCTGTACAATCTCAGTTCAAACTGTTTGTCATCTCAGGCTGCTGTAAAATTTGACATTTACGCTTAATTTTTCGAAGTCCGATTGAGTTCATGATTTTGTGGAGGAAAAAACAATTCTTCAATTGAATTCATATTCTCCCACTCGATAAACTTACAAAACATGCTTCAGCATCAAGGCCATCAATTTTTTAAAATTTCAATTTTTAGATTCGTATTTAAGATCGTTTTCAAATTTCATCTTCAAATATTTCAAAAACTAAGCGCCTAATTTTAATTTTGCCATTTAAAGTTATTTTTGGATAAATTAACGCAGAATTTAAAAATGATACCCATTTAAAAAAAAACGCCAGTGGCGTAGAGGTTGGTTCTCTTGGTTCTCCTGGTTAGGGGATAAAAGGGTCCGACCTACCCCCCTATTAGTAAGCCACTGTTTTTTTCAAGCAAAATCGTCTGAGTGATTTCACAGTTATAATGAAAAAACTATTTTCCTCTTTTCAACTTTGATGGGCTGTTCCAGGATTCTGGATTTGTTGGGGAAAGTTGATGGAACGTAGTTCCACCTGGCACGTACAGTCCTTTTTTTTAAACGTGAATACAAAGGTGTGTGCCATTTGCACCACAGTAGACTTGAAAAAAATGGAATGTAGGCGTCGCTATTGTACCCCTCTCAGACCAGCCGGACTCGCGGAGCCGCAATGTGGTGTTTGAATGTTTGATGCTGGGTCCATCCAAGCACTGGAAATGGAGCGCACGGTCGACCTCCGTCTTGACCGCAATGCAAGTGCGGTTGTGATTGACACATCGTAGGCCCGCGCCGGTCAGCTCTTGACTTCGTCCGTCTCCCTGACTACGTTATCGGTTTCCCTCTACACATTGCCGTACTGCCGGTTGCAGGCGTAATACTCAGGGGTGTGGGGTTGCCCAGGGCTACCCGATGAGTTATCAGCCAGCCCAGAATCAGATGAGACCAGTCCAGTGACTCGTCCACTGTCCACTGGCACTACCTCCCGGCGGCTCCCCATCCAAGTTCTGAACCGGCTCAACGTTGCTGCGTCGGGATATTACCCAATTGAAGCGGTGTAATACACGCTCCGCGCTTCTCGAAGGGCTGCATCTATCTACGTTATCTTGAATTTTTAAAATATGTTTTCTGGGAGCAGTTCACTTTTTTTTGATTCTCTATCGATTAACAAAGTTTCCACACTTAAATTCCGGGCACCTGTACAAAGAAATATTAAGATGACGAGGGGTAATTAATTTTATAGAAATACATGGCCTCATAACGTTAGATTATACTGAGTAATTCATATTACACGACAATATTTTAACCTCTAGCCAAGGGGGAACAAGAGTACAAAAATGACATCAAAAAACCTTTTTTTCTTCAAAATATTTACAAAATAAAAATCAGCTTTGTTTTTTGAAGCTCAAAAGGTACACAACAGTTTTTTTTACCGGCTAATTTACGGCTCAAGAGTTTGCTGTGAAAGTTTTCTTGACAGCCAGCCGCCGCTGTTAGTTGGCACGGCTGCAACTATCAAATAGGCGAATTCTGGACATTTCAGGCCGCTTTCATGTCTCGACTTGACATCGCCGGTTTGATACATGACGGCATGCCGCCTTCTGATTGACACAAATCATATGGCAGCAGTAGAACTGGCAGCAGTGGGTTTGCGCGTCAATCGTAGTTATCAAACATTTCGACGCATTTCGACTACCACCCTAGTTTCGTCTCCTGGTTGTAGTATTCTTGACTAATAAAAATAAAACAAATTTGCTTGATCTATTAGTCATTAGAAGATAAGGGTGACAGCTTGAAACTAAGCCTGTATGTCAAAAAAAAAACACTTGCATAAAAAATTATCGATTTCGAACGACTTGTAGTGCAAGCGTCGAATGAGTTTTTTGAAAAAACCCAATTTTGAAGTGACTTATGCCTTACCTATCATGTTTTTCGCAGAACTTCATTATTCCACCATCCCCAGCTTCGATGAGAGGTGGAATAGTAAAAAGCAATCATTACCCGCTTGTTGAATAATATACTATTGTTATTCAATAAGTTTGCAGAACCAAAAAAATATTGACCGGTAAAGCTATTGAACAAAACAAAGTATGTAGAGATAATGAGTGAGATAGCAAAAATCGTACGATCGCGTCACAATAGCGGTTCCAAAAGTTTCGCGGAGGTTATCTGGTCCTTTTGTTTGTTACGTTTTTCGATAACACAAAATCCTGTCTGCTCGTCATCAAAAATACGTACAATGAGAGTGAAAAATAAATTAATAAAAAAGCCACACACGCGTGCTGTGACACATCCGTCAGTTCCTCACGGCCTCCCATCGATTGAAACAAAAAGAAACCTAAACATTTATAAAACCAAGACACTTGATAACATCTTATCTTTTAATAGTCGAGCTGACATACATTTTTATGTTGGCGAATTTCATGTAGTAAATAATGGCGTGAAAAGTGCTTGTACGACAAATGAGACATGTTTCAAAGAGCAAAATCGTTTATACTACCATCGCGCAAGAAACCGCAACGCGACGAAAAAGCGAAGCCTGATGATGCGGATGATGTGCTGGACGAAACGTCGCATTTGCGGCGCAGAGAAGTCATCAGTCAGGATTTGCTCGAAAGCAGGCGGATGATTGCCGAAATGGATTCGAAACGGACTCAGCAATGGAGCGGCAATGAAGGAGGAGGAGAAGAGCGAATAGGCAAGAAATTGACGAGGAGTAAATCCTTCCATAGTTATAAGCGAAAAGTATCACACACTGATAGAAATAAGTGAATATGTAGTAAATGTTTTGATAATAAAATTTTTGTATGTGCTTTTTCAATCGATATGGTTTTCTTCTAACGCTGAAGCTCAAGTCTTTCGTGATTAACGTGTCAAAATCTCGCCAGTCAACTTCATTCAGGAAAATGTCATTATTCATCAATTTCAATCAATTTTCTCGCTATATGACATTTGCAAATTCAAAGGATATTTTTCCCATTGTTGTCAACAATAAGCATTCTTTCCAATCAAGATAAGTATTTCTGT
Organism: Anaspis maculata; assembly: GCA_949128115.1. NCBI lineage: Eukaryota > Metazoa > Arthropoda > Insecta > Coleoptera > Scraptiidae > Anaspis > Anaspis maculata. The sequence continues at coordinate 25,365,038 of OX421967.1, forward strand.
ATGAAAGGGCGCCTCTGACCGGTTATTAGATACACGGTGTTTACCTAAATGTGGGAGCTGCTAGCTAGGAGCCATTTTCCATTTTTCTGTTTGGTTTTTTTGTAGGACAGAGGAAAGTTTCATTACATTTTACATTCTTCCATCTACACTGAGCCATCTTCTACAATGTATTCGTTTCTTTTTGCCAAAAATGTTTTTGAATTTGTTGAAATTTTTATTAGCAGTAAATAAGCAAGTGATATGTATTCTCGCAAGCTGCTGATTGCAGAGGGCGCAACATGGACTGGGGGCTGAGGTGACCACGTCAGGCGTCAAGCCCTTGTCATTATTGACAGGCTATCCTAACCCAGCCCATTGTCAGTGTCACTTCAAAACTTAGATTCATCATGGGACTTGTTTCATATTTTCGTCGTCGAGCCATATTTCGGAAAACAAATTATTGCACATAACGTCTTGACATCAAATGCAGATTTGAAATGTTCAATTTTTTTCTATCATTTCTGGGAAAGCCTGTATACCTAAGTTTTTGAAGAGTATCTAGCTTTAAAATGACATAATCTACCAGAAGTTGCGTTTGTTGAGGGTATATTATGTTATCATATATCATGTTGATCATGTTGTTAAATGTGTAAAATGACAGCTAGTGATGGATGCGTATTTTTGCAGGAACGGCTTTCCACATCAGTCCGTGACCAGCGACATCTGGTGGTACTACATGATATCGATGTCGTTTTATTGGTCGTTGTGCGTCAGCCAGTTTTTCGACGTCAAACGCAAGGATTTTTGGCAGATGTTCATCCATCACATAGCCACCATTGTACTGATGTGTCTGTCGTGGGTCGTCAACGTCTTCAGGATCGGAAGTCTCGTTCTGGTCGTCCACGATAGCGCCGACATTTTCCTGGAGGTACATGTTCTTCAATTTTATCAGTCATGACCGAGAATCTTGAAATGCCCACGAAAAACCACGCCAGAATACGGTTGTGCCGTGGAGTGACTTTTCTAGTTTTGATAGATGACAGAAAAGTCACTACCATTGGGCTTCAAGTACATCATATCACCAAATACAGGTGTCCTTAAGGTACCGTTTTAAATTTAAGAGGCACTATCTATAGGGACATGGGAGTGAGGAGTGTGCTTTTTTGATCACAAAAAAAAAGATGAAAGCACAATAACATCTGCATCTGCATAATTTTCGTATAAGTTCCGCGGTCATACATACGTGTTGCTTTGCTTTTTATCACTGATTTTCCAGTTCTCATTTCAAATAACCTGGTACGCTTTGCAGTGGCTCAGTCGCTTACTTGTTATTCTGGTGTTTTTCATACTTCGTTAACCAGCCTTCAGAAATGAATAGACCATGATCCTGCATTTTCTTTTGCCGACCAAAGCTCAGGAGAAACGCTGAAACATGGCAGTGGCTGATTTTGGTGTGTTTGTGTACGAGTTATTCAAGGCCACGGGGTGAATTTGTTTCAGCAATCCGCAAAGCAACAGTGATACTCGTATTGCCTATTATACGTCCCTTGCTCTTCAGCAATCATAATGGACCTTTTCAATAAAGACTGTCTCTCTTGCACGATTTACGTCACAGCCCCACAAGGCCGCAGTGTGGTGTCACGCACATCTATGTCGAACCAGCGCGCAGAATATTTGAAAAAGTTTGTTCATAACGAACGGAGTTACCTTGGAGATATCCGGCGCCGTTATAGCTAGACCCCACAGCTGCGCGGTACGAACGCGCACGCATCTGTCTCTCTTTTCTGAAAAGGTCCATTGACCGTGTCCTTCCCTCCTCTGTCCTTGACGCGCCGGATTTGCGGGTTTTATTGTGCTTCCCGTTTGCGAGAGAAACCTCGCGACCGGCAACCCTCTGCCCCACCCCCACTTTTTTATGATCTCATCTCACCATAGTGATCAGCTGACTGCAGGCCAGCGCGAGCACAACTACCTGCGCTGTTTGATGTTTGGTGTAGTGAATATTTTATTGAGAAAAAACATCGATTTTCATGTCGAGGGGTACATCTAAAATAATAATACCTACGCTGTTCGTATACGAACACTCGAAACAAATACATTGCATTAAATTTCCATTTGCCGGTTCCACGGTTCCAAATCCACGAACATTTGTACGAATGTTGACAGTAGGAGTTTTTCGACAAAACGTGTTCAAATTTGCAAGATTGCAGGTCGTCAGACATTTGGAGAATTGAGCAAAAGCTCGTACAAAAGCTTCTTTCTTGCATCGAATGTTGGTAGGTATCAGATGCACAAAGAACGGTATTCATAATACTATTTGCTGATGCATGGAACCAAAATGCAAGAAGGTTCGTTCAAGACCATGCGCAAGGATTACTTTAAACGACTACGGTCGATCAACCGTCAACCGATTTGGACAAGTTCGAAGTCTACTCCCAGCCCGCTCCAATTCGTTTTGGTGCTTCGAGTGCTCGTTCTAGATGAAATACAAAAAAAAAATTGAACCACACACATTATCGAAACACTTTGCGACTGATCGAATCGAATGGTTTGAGTGCACCAAGTGTTCGTACAGGGCGAAGGTTTTGGTCTCGCTGACGAGCCACATGATGCAGCATGGCAGTCGGGATAAAATCAGCTGGTTTCAGTGTGCCGTGTTTCTTCAAGTCTCTTAGTGTTTCGTGTTTCCATTCATTAACGGAAACAGCAACGTGAAGCAACCCGATGTGGTTTCAAGCTAGAGTAGCAGAATAGATTGGAAGCGACGCAGGCCATGCAATAGTTACGGGGCGTTCAGCGATCCGATGCGGATGTAATGTTGCTGCCGGAATATCTGTATCATCGACATTCAAATATTGTAAAATCCATCATTGTGGAGTATAAATAAATAAATAAATAAATAAATAAATGAATAAAGTGAAATTTAAATATACAGAGAAACGCGGCGAACTCGACATATGTCAAATTTTAAACCCATCAACGATACTGGTGGCGCCATCAGACGGCTCACCTTCAAATTAATTGTTATGCACATGCTCTTCGAGAATCGCGCCCCGGGTGGCAAATATGGTGAACCCACTCTCAGTCAAGTTTTGTCCAGAGACGGCCTCAAGCATATTGGGTAGTATTGATAAAAAATAAGCATAAGCATTTGCTTGGATTTCATAGGCGTTGTCAGGGAAAGTTTGTTTAGCAACTCCTCAAAAATCCAAGAAAATGCGTATGCTTATTTTTTATTAATACTACCCATTGTGTTGCCTAAATTACGGCGTATTTAACGTTCAACGAGAATTCTAAATTCCTGTCGCAAATGAAGACTTACCGAAAAATCTAGATTTTTTGCATAGCATCGTTTCCAACTTCGTCTTGTTACTCATCCAGCTTCTTTTTTTTTTCTCTTTGATTGCCACTTGTGATGGTCGTCTTTTTGTCCCCTCAAAACTCAACTTTCACTTTGAAATTTAATGAAGAAAAAAAAAGGACGAGTGGATGACTAAATCCAACTTTTATCTTTCAATGGAGACCAAAATCACCAAATTCTGACCTCAAATAAGGCTAAATGGCAGGTAGCCGTAACATGCTTTGGTGTACATTTTAGTGTCATTTAACAAACGCCGAGACAAACGCCCTTAATATGTAGGTACTTGGCGAGGGTGTGTCCCTGATGAATGACGAGAGTTACAGAGAGAATCGATTGAAGGAATGTAACTGAAAGCTAGATTTGAAATGTACGAGTGGTCGAGGTAGAGAAGAGTCCCAGGTACAGTTGCATTGAGCTAGTGCCTCTTAGGTCTCTGTGTACTGTTTGAGGAGAGTCGACTAATTTCTAACCCCTTTTGTTGTTTCAGGCAGCGAAAATGGCCAAATACTCTGGATACCAAAAAGTCTGCGACATCATCTTCGCCATCTTCACGGTATTGTGGATCGTGACGAGAATAGGCATCTATCCGTTCTGGATAATCAGAAAGTTAGTATTTTTTCCACTCTGAGGGGGTGAGATTACGACAAGTCTACATTCTTGTGATGTCACGTCACCTTACAGCAGCCAGTCAAAAAAGTGATTGCGAGGCAACGTGACGTCATTAGAGTAGGATTTGGAGAAATAAGTATCGACCATTTAGACCAAGAGCTAGCAACGTTTTATTTACCTCATAAGCAAAATGCGGTTTGACTTCTGGGGCATCTAGAGATTATGATGGGCTTCCATAAAATCTTTGTCTTATGAAAAACACCCCTTGCTTTCTCACAAGACAAGCAGAGAAATGTGCTATTTGACAGCAGTATTCAACAGCGGATTTTCTGGGGTTCTTAATCGATATAAATATCAATTTTATCAGGAATGGATAGATTGAACTATCTTTCAACTAAATTGAATAGAACCGAATCTCGTAATGTATTAGAAACTACCAAAAACTAGACTTTCTCAACTGACATGTTCAAGCTAGTAGGCTAGGCCGAGCTGTTTGATCGCATTTGATGGCCGATTCTCGAATCACGCCTACTAGAAAAACCGGTGCCAACTTCCGTCCGCTTGGAAATCTGGTTTTTGGTAGCTTCTAATACATTTCGGTGTCCGTTTTCATTCAATTTAGTTGAAAGATAGTTCAACCTATCCATTCCTGATAAAACTGATATTTATATTGATTAAGAACTCCAGAAAATCCGCTGTTGAATACTGCTGTCAAATGGCACATTTCTTTGCTTGTCTTGTGAGAAAGCAAGAGGTGTTTTTCATAAGACAAAGATTTTATGGAAGCCCATCATGATCTCTTCATGCCCCAGAAGTCAAACCGCATTTTGCTTATGAGGTAAATAAAACGTTGCTAGCTCTTGGTCTAATTGGGTGTGGACTAGATTTCCATTTATGGGGGTGAGTCACAAAGTGAAAAAAATCTAGTTTCTCTAAAAAACTCCTCTCAAAAAACTCCTTCATGGAAAACCATGTGACCATCTGCTTTACGTCGGTTGAGGGAACAACCCAATGATTTGAGGCGAGATATTTTTAAAGAAAAATAATTTTCAAAGTTCCTGACTAACCTTGTATAGTAAATGGAAATTCAACACACATCCAGTGCATATTTCTCATAATTCTGCCACCAACAGTTCAATAAGATATTTTGAAATAACGAAACTAGAACGGCTTGAGGTAACACCCTTTGACCCTTCATAACTTTGAAAATGAGCCAGTTTTTTCTGTGCGCTTCACAAGAGATTCCATTTCTCGTAGTACTATTTCGAGACCACTCTGTAAATTAGGCCATGAATGTACCAACCAGAAATTTATAGGGCCAAAAATATACCAACCAGAATAACCTAATCTCACCAAAAATATACCAGCCACAGCTCTTGGGCACCTGATTAGGACCATGTACAAAAACACCTTTCGTGTTAAATTCGTCGTTTATCTAAAAAGCCATATGGACAGCCCTTGGGGCAACTGACGAAGTCTAGTAAGCTCCTATTTCAAATAAGGAAGAATATCCTGACGAGGTCCATGTGCACACACACCTTTTCAAGACTTAATCAATGTGCCTCTTGTATTTTTTTCGTAGGATGCACCGATCACGAGTAAAAGTGGAAAAACCACTGGCGTGACATGGATAATTTCTTTCTGGCAGTTCAACCTACCCCACCCCCCCTCTAACTCCGGCAGTACTGGTCAGATTCGTTTGAAATTTTGCACGTACCTACATTTTTTGCACTGTGACGAAATACTCCGGCGCCAAATTTGAACTTCCTGCCTTTCATAGTTCTTGGGCGAATAATTAAAAACTCTCTTTTTACTTTGTACCTTCAAGGGTAAACTCCCTTAGGAAGCACTTTAGAAAGAAATGTTTCTGTTAGTTTTTGACTTACTTTTTTTTGAGAGGAATCACCTCCCGAAGTTTTGAGCAAGGTCACCGAAATACCCTGTATTTTGATTTGGTATATTTGTGGCCTGCATGGTATACTCTTGGTATGATTTACTATTTATTGCCTGGTAGGTTTTTGCGAGTATATTTTTGGCTGGTATAATCTGACCCCACACCGTAGGATTCGCTAAGGTAGGATTCTACTCATCGTGATAGGACCCCTGACTCTGATTTGGATGTTTGACTGTATCCATGCAAATTGTGTCTACAGTACCTCAATCGATGCGCCAAAGATCGTGCCCATGTTCCCGGCCTACTACATCTTCAACAGCCTGCTCTGCCTGCTGCTGGTCCTCCACTGTTTCTGGACCTATCTGATCTTAAAAATCGTAGCCAACTCACTCAATGCCGGCCAAATGGAAGGCGACATCCGGTCGAGCAGCGACGACTACTCTAGCGAGGACTCCAAGTCTCAATGATGATCGCTAACCGTCGCCGTTCTAGCATTTATTTTTTCGTTTTGCGTAGCTTCATTGATGTTTTCTATCACTATGGACGATGTCGTCTGTTGAACAATAGAAAATTATCCGTCGTTCGTTCGTCGTTGTCTCTATAAACTCTCCTCTAAACAAAAGCATAGATGCAAAGAACCACACACGCATACACAGTACACATTTTCATATTCAATTATTACTCAAACTGATCAAAAAGAAACACCTTGAATTGTCAGTTAATTTTATTCTCTTTACATTACTACGAAATCATGTTGTTTTTTTTCATCCGTGTTATGTTTAACGTTTAAGCGTAATTTATGTATGTATGTACAATAAGGGCTTGATGTTTTTTTGGCAAGCCGCGCGCGTGCTATCTTTATTCGTTATTGTTGTGTACAAAAAAAAAACATTTTTGTACTTACATAGTGCATTTTCACTACTACATCCACTTCTATACTTTATAATTATTATTAACTAAACTATTCCATATAATTGTAATAATGATGATGATGATGATTTGATGAGAAACAATTTATTGTGCGAATAAGGAACGAAAGTCCAAAGTTTATATGAATATTATTAAATTTTTGGAAGAATTCTGGAGTTTTTAGACTTGACCTGTAACTTGTTTTCCACCTCATGAATTTCTGCTGTTTCATTTGCTGTAAACAGAGTTTCTTAATGTATATTTCATAAATATTTATGTATGTTTATATAAGTGCTAGCTCTACTTATATTGGTTTCACCTCGGGTTTCACAAAAATATCAATCGTATCGAAAAGGGGTATGGGGCATATGAGCAGAAAGGTAAGAACTTCGTCTTTTTTTATTCATGGTGAGTCAATTCGAGTCAAACTAGTCTTTTACATAGACAAATATAATACAAAGATATAAGAGAATCGGCAAATATAATTCTCCTTGGGGGACCACAGAATGTATCGTGTAGATAGATACGATAGTTGGAATTGGAAGTTTTCACACAGCAAATATCTAATATTTGACGTTTGCTCTGCCCAAACTCCTGGCACCATATTATTATTTCTTGCCGTATTTTCTGGTGGCGATCCGTAGCAACTGGACAGTTGAAAAACCCACTGCTCTGTAAGAAATAATACGAGACGGGCCAGGAATTTGGACAGGGGGGGGTCGGCCGTGCTCGTGTCCCCATTCGTGTGTATTCAGCATTCTCATCAACAAACTTTTACTTTAGATCTCTTGTTCTCATAGATACTTGTTCTCCCATCAATAATAATAGCCACATAGTAAGGGATTACGCAGTAATGCTGTTAATTTTTACTGGGCATCACAAAAATGTAAAATGAATCTGAACACAGGATCCTATTTCACCTTAGATAGCTTGTAAGATAATAAATGTCTTTATTTAGAACGTTGAATGGATGGCGATGAATGAATGCACATGGAAATGGTAAATGGTTTTTGATAAGGGTCGCAGAATTCAGGCTAGGTAAAGGTATATGTAGTAAACAGATCCGTGAAACCATATTTTTCGATCGTAACTGTAACCATCTATCCGTCGTTTTCTGGGGATATATGTAGATAACTTTATTAACCAAGAATTGTCTGTAGCTGTAGGTATGATTATGGAAATGTGGAGAGAATTTTTTAATATAGAGCTAATTACGAAGCTAATTTAGTCCGGATGTTAAGGTATAATAGCATTTATAACCCTTCACTTTTGTAACGAACAATTCCACTTGGCATACCTGTTGCAGAGACCATGTTTGACCGATTGAGATCAGGAGCTAAAGTCGCAAGTAATGCAGGCGTCATAAGGTAAATGTACCAATGCCTGACACTTTAAGAAAATGTAAGCCGTTAGATCGTTATAAATTTGATGAATAATAATTTTCGAATGAAGTGGCTGTATCTATAAATACTATATCAAGAGGTTGAGGGAATAAAATGAAGAGGAATAGAATATTTTTGTTTCAAATTTATAAAATAATTAATTTTAGTTAGTGCGTAATTGACCCAATACATGACACAGTATATTTGGAATGTACCTAAAGGTGACATTTTTGTTCCAATAGATGACAAACAGTTAAATAGTTGTTTCTAAATACCTAAAACTATTTGTGGGTAAGTAGTAATTCTAATTTGCACTTGAGGTTCAAGCTAACATATTTTCAAAGTGAAAAATCTAGGCACGGCCAGTGCATGACCACTCCCCGATGCAGCCCATCAATTGGGGTTGCCGGAATTAGAGCTCCAAATTTTTAAAAAGCACTACAGATCTCAAAAAAATACGGCCCGGTGGCGCAGGCGGTCGAGTGGCTGCTTGCGACGCGGAAGTTCCGGGATCGATTCTCGGTGAAAATAAGGTCTGGGTTTTGTGTTGTCCAAAATCTGCACTTTTCTGAGTTTATAAACCTGATAAATGAACGGGCAAACTTCTATGGCGAAAAAAGGCCAATAAAAAGAAAAACATTTATTTTTATTTTAAAAAACATTTTCAAAGTGAAAAATCTCTTACAGAACTTCCAAGTAAGTAACACTTAAAAAAAACAATTCTAGTCAGGATCGATACCTATACTTTCTCAACATTCGAGTTAGGCAGTAACACTTGAAAAATCTAGTCAGAGTACTTCCTTATTTCTTCAACATGAAAAATTCCTCGTGAGTTTATGGCTTTGGGTGGTGCTGTGATCTCTATGACGTCTTCTTCGCTGTACAAAATTTGATCTTTCAGAGCTGGCCAGCGCCATCCCATCTTACCACATGGAGACATAGCACTCACAAAATACTCATTATTTTCTGACGACATTATTTGGCCTGGAAAATATTTTCCATCATACGAGACAATCACATGATCTCCAGTCTTAGGTTTTGGTTTGCTTCCTCCCTTATGTTCATGTCCTTCTTCTTCCGAACTTGAAGAGCTGTCTTCCGATGAAGTGTCAATGATGACTGATGCTCGTTTCTTGGGGGGCTTATTCTTACTTTTTTCTACCTTCTTGCTTTCTAGCTTCCGTTTCCTTCCGAGTTTCTCTTTTTCAAGCTTTTTTTTTCTTTCTACTGTATTCTTGCCACAACTCACTGGTAACGACACTTGGTATCTTTTCTCTTTTTCTTTTATTGTTGCCGTTGATAGCTTTTTCTTCTGGCCAAAAAAGAGCTCTTTTGAAAGGACTTGGAACGTTCAAATTTTGGTTATCTTGAATGTTTTCTTCGGCACTTTTATCGGGAGTCCTATGGTCAATTTCATAATTAGAAATTCCAAAGCTCCGAATTGCAGCCACCGAATACTGTAGAATTTTTTTTAAAGCCATATCTGCGCCAAAAACATATTTTATTCGTTAAAATTGGTCTATACTCAATAACATATTCAGGTGTCATGAATAGGTACATGTGTACCCGTCTTGTACCTATGCATGACACCCCGTGTCATCTATAGGTTCCTTAACTTCAAAATGAATTTCACCGATAAAGATAGATTTACATTTCACAATGCGTTGGAAAGAGCACACAATACTGAAGCTTGACGCTGTTCCAATACCTGACACCCGTGTCACTCATTGGAGCAATTTAAATATTTTGTTCCTAAAGATGACACCCCCTTTAAAAAAAAGATTTTTGGATTAAGACCCAAGTTTTTGCTGGGAAACCAATAATATAACTAATATATTGACAGAAACAACAATCGCCACCAATAATAAGATATACAAAATAAAATAACAACTAATTCGAGAGCTTACCTGCTTACGGAAACAGACAATGATGAAGTAAAAATAACGATACATGTAACACGTGTAGACGCACGCATGCATTACCAAATACCGACGCAGAATAACTCAATTGTTTGAATGGCTACCGTTTGGCGGGAAATGTAAAATTGACATAACGTTTAGCATTATACAATTTGTAACCGCATTTTCTTGAAAAATCCATGTAAAATTGAAAGTGTCATCCAATGGTACAGTGTCAGCCACTGGTACATTTACCTTATACAGGGTGTCGTAGAGAAAAAAGTGAAAAATTCATATATCAATAACCAAACCAGATGGATTCACGTGAATACGTGAATACAATATATTGCCCATCAAGGAAGAGTCAACGGTTTTGGAAAATCTTGAGCAGTTCCTGAAATATTCAGAAAAAACTGAATTTTCTTCTAAATATTTTATTTCTCGGTAAATCAATGAATTTTCAAGATATCGGAGTGTGATTTGGTAGTTTTACGGTCAGTATTGTCATGAATCAAAAACGATCAGGAGCCAAATGCAATAAGGCCTGCTATTTCCAGAAATAAGACAGTCAATTTTTATTTTCTTCGCGACCGCCATCTTGAATTTCCGTTTTACTCAACAGTTAGAAAAGTGACAGCCGAATGTGAGATAGTTGACATTGAGTCAGGTCATTATGAAAAATATAGCCTTGAAGCAAGGTAAAGGCACAGAATGCAAAGGTCTCTTCGTCAAGAAAACATTGTCCACCCAAGGTTTTCATGGTAATATCCATTTGCAGTACCTGTGTTTGCTAATCAGAGATTTAAAGGAGGAAAGCCAGTTCTTTGTCACAATACTACATTCATTTTGAGATTAACACTTTGACTCCCAAGGGGGTATTTCGAAAAAAATCCCTTCTCGAATCCCCTCCAACCCACGAGTTTCTATTTTATTTTTAGTAATTTGTTATTTTATCATGAAAAAAGTACAAAAAGAACATAAATTCCAAAAAAAGTCTGTTAAAAATGCTTGCTACCTTGCTTCAAGGCTATCTTTTCCATAATGGGGTGACTGGATGCCAACTTTCACACATTCGACTGTCACTTTTCCAGCTGTTGAGTAAAACGGAGATTCAAGATGGCGGTCACGAAGAAAAAAAGGTGACTGTTATTTCTGGAAATAGCAGGCCTTGCATTTGGCTCCTGATCGGTTTTGAGCCTGGTTTTGAGTCATGACAATACTCGCCGTAGAACTACCAAGTTGCACTTTGATATCTTGAAAATTCAGTGATTAACCGTGATATAAAATATTCAGAAGAAAATTCAGTTTTTCCGGAATATTCCAGGAACCGCTAAAGATTTTCCAGAACTGTTGACTCTTCCTTGATGGGTGATATATTGTGGATATGTATCCCTATTCACGTGAATCCATCTGGTTCGGTTAATTATATACGCATTTTTCACTTTTTTTCTATACGACACCTTGTATACGACGCCTGCATCACTTGCGACTTTGGCTCCTGATCTTAATCGGTCAAATTCTAGAAAAATGATTCTGCTGCAGAAATTCCAAATTACAATTTTTTTACGATACTTTCACAAGTACACAATACTTTCCTTTTCCATTTGGTGATGTGAAGACCGGAGCCAGGTAAGCAGAACAAACTTTTACATTTGCGCTTGTTGTATGTAGATAATATCGGGAAAAAGATTTAATCCCCAAAATAAACATGATTGTATTTTACGGTGCATATTAGGTAGATTAGGTTGATAGGTTCTTGGAAAGATAAGTTATCAGTTGTCGGTTAGGATCAATTTATGAGTAGGTAACTCATACCTTGATTCATCTTGTAAGTGTAAACCCATACAGTGTGACTCAATAATGAATAAGTATCTGTAAGTGGGTACCTACCTACCCAATTAGTTAACCACTTGTAATCCCTTAAAACAGCTATGTAGGTATGTACCTAGATATCTGGTTTTTTAATCGTTAGTGAGTAAATTTTGAGCATGAGCGTGAATAACACCGGACCTTGTAAAGAGTGGATTTGTTCCGTTTAATCTTGGGAGGCGGAATTCATTTTCTGTCATTAATTTGTGAATCTAGAACGTCAAATTCTGCTTCCAATAAACGTCAAAGATTTGAAGTTTGTTCGAATATTTTGCATGAAATGTGACTCCTATTATATGAACGAATTAGTGGGTTTATATGTACTCAAGTAATTCCCTTCGTGATTCAAGAAAGAGATACAGAAAAAGATTACGCTGATTTTCCAATATCAGTTCCCAGAAACTGTTTTGTGTTCTTTTATGGCAAAAAGTATCTTAATGGGTCTCTCACTGTTTCAGTCGAGTAGGGATGTTCAAATGTAGAAAACAGTATAACCTAAGAGCGACTAGAATAATTGAGAATTTCAGACGAGCAAATCTTGAAAAGGAAAAGGACAAAAATGCCAGGCGTACCGCAAATAAGTCACCTGTGGTACACCGTGCCCATGGCTCTTGGATTGTACGTCACGAGATGGACTTGTGAAAAGTAAGTTATTATTCTTTCAATAGTAACAGATTTTTGCAGACAAGAAAGAACTAGTCCGGATAGGTTCTGTATTCAAAAACTATGCTGGCCCAGATATGGGCTTTTCATGCGGCGCCCCTTCACTTTGACGTGTAAAAGCAGAAGGGGTCATGTCAAAGGAAGAAGGGTATAATGTAGACCACACCAAAAACGGCGCTAGTGATATTAGCTACTGACCCTATTGTAAGAAGTTGGCAATGAAATGCGCCTTGGGGAGAGGCACCTGTTTCTTTTCTGACTATAAAGGCTATTGCAGTGCCTTTCCAACTGACTGCAACCAACAAGTATGAATGAGTTTTCAACAGTCTCTTGTCTCAATTTGCAGCTATTTGTTTGCTCCACTGGGTTCGTGGTTGGGACTGAAGAACATCCCTAGCAAAAAGGCGCCTCCGAATGAACATCTCGAAAAGAAATACAATAGTGTCAAGCACTGGACTCACGATGACGTGAAAGGACTGGCCAAACAGTTGGATACTACCGAGCGAGAAATTGAAGTTTGGTTGAGGATAAGGAAACGACAGGACAAACCAACGAAACTAACCAAATTTTGCGAGAGCGCGTGGAGGTTTACGTACTACGCGTGCGCTTTTACTGCCGGATTGGTCGTATTGTGGGACAAGCCGTGGCTGTGGGACATCAACGAATGCTGGTTGGTACTTCCTTGTCACCTATTTATACCTCGGGTGCTGTCTCTCTCTTCTCGTCCTCTTCCTCCATATGCATCATCAGCAATATTTATAGGTACCTACATAGTTTCTGGCCCGCGCTCCAGTTCTTCAAACTTATTCCTACGTACCATCTTTCAACATTTTGCAGATACATACAAACGAACACTTTCAAATTTTGATTTGCCCTCAGCTTTCATATATAAACATATATAAATTCGACAAGCTAAGATTGGGCCGAGAACCGTTCAAACAAATTTTTTATTTTTCAGGGCCGGTTTTCCGAATCAACTCATCACCGATGACATTTGGTACTACTACCTCGGATCCATGTCATTCTACGTGTCGCTCTGCTTCAGTCAATTCTTCGACATCAAACGGAAAGATTTCTGGCAAATGTTCATCCATCACATTGTTACCATAATCCTCATCGTGCACAGCTGGAGCACCAATTGCGTCAGGCTCGGAACTTTGGTCTTGGCCCTTCATGATTGTGCAGACATTTTCCTCGAGGTTTGCACAACCTCGAAACTTGTAATTTTCTTCTTCTTGCTTCCGCAGTTGCAGCCGAAAAATTCCGTAACGTCGAAGTCATTTCCTAGTTATTTTTTGGACAACAGAGACTGTTGTTTATTTTGCATTTTTTGGTCGCAACTGCCTATGCTTACACATGAAAGATGACGAATTTACTTGGTCGTCCCAGTGCTGCCCGCCTGCGCATTGGAAATCGACGTTTTCTGATGTGCAGTTCGCACCAGGCACCAGGGCAGCCAAGTAAATTTCCTAAAAAGTACTGAGATGTAGCACTCCGCCCTTCTACCTTACCTACTGCCTATCTACCTACATACATACCTATCTACCTACAGCATTCTGTATTATACCCCCATAGAGAGTGTCCCGATATCAACACTATTAATTTCAAGGGTGGATAGAACATCAAAACTGAAGCTGACTTGACCTAAAAAGAATATGCCTTGCAAACGCTTAGTAACGCAAAAACAGCCCTTCAATGCTTCGACTTATTTATTGCTTTTTTATTAATCATTCATAAACGGGTCAAGGTATTTGACCGTAGCTTGCTAGAAATTTGGTTTGAATGGTTATATACTTGGTTATCTACGGTGAAGTAAAATTTCACTCTATCCAACTACTGGTTCCAAAGTTTGATAGATGACTTGGTAGGGGCTAAGGGGTCATGATCATGAAAAAGTCCAATTTCGAAAAAAAAAAAAGGTCAAGTCAGTTTCATTTTTGAGGGCCACCTGTAAAATAATTATAGGTCGAATTATAGTAGGTACAAAGACAAAGTACTTCTTGTTTTCAGTTCACCAAAATGATATCCTATCTAAAATTCCGTATAACCGACGCATTTTTTGGATTATTCACCGTAATATGGATCACGACCAGGATAGGTGTATTCCCGCTATGGATACTGAGACAGTACGTACTATACTCTGTTAGTTCAGAAGAAAAAGCTAAGCCACTTCCGCTCGATTTTTCAGCTTCTTCCACTCGCGAAATAATGGGGTCTTATACCACTTTTTTTTATTTGTTCAAAACAAAGTACAAACTGAGATCACTATACGCATAAAAATATATTCCGTCTAAAAAGTCCCTACTTTTTTCAAAAATGTTGAAAGCTCGGTTAAAAGTTTGGGCGGCCACTGGTGGAGATTGAAATGGAAGATTGAAGACGTCAAAAATCTGTTCCGAGCTTGCGCACTAGGTAGGTCATCGCGTGATATGCATTGACCGTTGTTGTCAGGTTGTGTTTGATCGGCAATCTACAGTCCATGAATATTTACTGGTTATGATTGAAAGTGGCGGGAAAACAAAACAACACAATGCAGCATCTTGATGTATACAGGGTGATTCATGAGTGACCTTACATAGGCTGATGGGAGATAGAGGACATCGAGGCGAGTCAGGATCCTCTGAAGAAATTTTATTTTCTCCAATGGTTACGAAGATACAGGGTGTTTTGTGTGTTTCGTATGAAACTTTGATAAGCCATATTTCTGAAACGGCCAGAGGTATTTTGTTATAATTCACCAGTAATATTTCTCTGTTGGAACTCATCCCGAAGCCATACCGGCTGAGTCAAAGTCCAGGGCCGGGCTAGAAAAAAGGTGCCCCTTTTTTGTTTCATCAAAAAGTACATTTTCTGACCGCTTTTCTAAAAAACTGCTATCGGATTCAAAAAGCTAAAGAAAAATGCTTCAAGAATCACTCTCCAATTTAGATGGCACACCTAAACCGATTCGACAATAAAATTAAAAGTAAAATTTGTGAGTGAGTTCCCATTTTTGACCGGACATAATCGACTCATTGTTTGACTGAATTCATCCAAATTCATTTTTTGGCTTGTCTCTGTTGAATAGAAGAGCTTGGTTGAAAGAAAAATTCCAGAGCCGACAATTTTTTTTCAAGACAAAATCGAGATTGATACCAAAATTTGACTCGATTTGATCGTCAAAAAAAATCTTCGGCTATGGAATTTTTCTTCCTACCAAGCCCTTCTATTCCACAGAGACAAGCTCAAAAATGAATTTGAATGAATTCAATCAAACAATGAGTCGATTATGTCCGGACAAAAATGGAAACTTACCCATAAATTTCACTTGCAATTTTTATGTCGAAACGGTTTAGGTGTGCCATCTAAATTGAAGAGTGATTCTTGGAGCATTTTTCTTAGCTTTTTAAATCCGATAGCAGTTTTTTAAAAAAGCGGTCAGAAAATATACTTTTTGATCAAATAAAAAGAGGGCACATTTTTTCAATCCAGGCCCTGGATTTTGACTTACCTAGTACGGCTTCAGGGTAAGTTCCAATAGAGAAATATTACTGGTGAATTTCAAGAAAATATCTCTAGCCGTTTCAGAAATATCGCTTATCAAAGTTTCATACGAAACACACAAAACACCCTGTATCTTCGTAACCAATGGATAAAACAAAATTTCTTCAGTGGATCCTGACTCGCCTCGAAGTCCTCTATCTCCCATTAGCCTATGTAAGGTCCGAGGTAAGGTCACTCATGAATCACCCTGTATAGTGGTATTGATATAGCAGTAGGAAACAATTATTACTTAATCTGTTTGTGGTGGCAGTTTACAATGAACCTGGCAATTATGCATCAAAGAACCACGAAGTGTTGCCAGAGAGTTGACATGTCAATTTTGTTTATGCCGTTTGGTTATAGGGTATGGGTTATAGGTTCACATATGACGTCTCCGCCAGACTCTGTAAGTGTATCTCCTATTTTCTACGGTTATCATGTGAAAGTGTCGTACAAGTGATGTATTTTCAAAGGCTGCCCCAGAATCTTCATTCCTACTTCTCAAAAAAAAAACCTGTCCACCCGGATTGCAGCTCCTAACAAGTTGAGTGACTCAATCAGGTTTATGGTTACGAGACAAAGAGTGTTGCACACCAATAAAAAGACGATGATTCAGAAAACTTGGTCCCGGGAGTAATCATTCCAATTTGCCAAGGTTTCTCTCAAGTTGAGCAAAGTGAATATTTTTGCCTGTGTCGTCAAGTTGACAGAAGCAGAAGCTTTACACGACACAGGTCTTCAAACAATCGGCATTTCTCCGATAGAAATTATGGACCACGTCCGTATCATGATGTCTAAGGTCTCGATACCAAGTTGCAGGCGTTAAGTCTGGGACGACGTAACTCGCCAAATACAGAGGTCTGATTGGTTGGTATCCGCCGTTGCTATGGTAACCGCACTCACGGCGGTCTCAGCCCCAACTTGTATCGAGATCGAGCCGTGAGATCTGTGGGGGATTTATCCTGCTCAAACCCAATTGTCTATGCTGCCGCATTGTGTTGAACACCAAACATCAAGAATTTATGTTGAGGGACCCACGTTGACTGTTTCTCCGCTGTTTCCCGTTCACGTGGCAACCTGGTACCGGTTTTGGCGCGCTTATTCACAATTCACTCGATTTGAATCGATTACCTGTGATGAGCTGGATTTTGATTTCCTTTCTTGATGTCAAAGATTTTTTTAATATTTTTTCAACTTGACAGTACTTAATTGATTGTATTCACTACAGAGCATGGACTTTTACGCCAATAGAATCGTATTTTGTAATTTTTTATAAGACCCCATTGATTTATGATCAGTAAATGGCTTCTAAAAATTTAGTTTGAAAAATAATTGTGTTCAGTTTTGGAAGCCGTTACTGATCAGTGATTAGTTCCAAAGTTAGAAGAAAGTGAAACATCAAGGGGGGTGATTTAGATTCTTCTTTTGAGCAAACACGGTATAACTTTGATTTTTAATATCACTTGTTTTTTTGTGGCAACATCAGTAATTGACCCTAGAAGCAACAAATGACTTTTTTTTGTTTTGTTTCAGTACGTTTTTTGAAGCACCGAAATTTCCCACTCTGGTCGTATTCAACGTGTTTTTGAGTTCGTTGATGGTCCTGCATATTTTCTGGACCTACCTGATATTGCGAGTTGCAGTCAGGTCTTTGAGTGCCGGACGCGTGGAAAACGACATACGCGAGAGTAGCGAAGGCAGCTCAGACTGATTGGTCTTTGATTATTTTTTAAATATTAAATTGATAAAAAATTAACACAATTATTCACATAAACGAGTCCATAAACCGGCAGTTGCGCGTACTTAAGGTGCGTTCAGTCAGCTTATTTAGCCGCAAGTTTTAATTTTAGTCGCAAGCGCAGCGACGCCCATTGGCTCTTCATGAACCAGCCTCCTCGGAACAGCCAATAAGTGATGCAGCGCTTACGGCTAAAATTAAAATTGCGGCTAAATAAGCTGACTGAACGCACCTTAAGCTGACTGAACGCACCTTTAACATCGGTGTGGATTTCATTATACCTACTTTTTGTGCAGTTCCTATCAAAAAAATCAGCTATCTACGAAATGCGAGGAGCAGTTGAGCTAATAATCAACAGTAATATCACAATAAGTGCTTGGATTTTCACGATAATTCTGGCCTAGCGATCGCAAGTACTGGTTGAAGCCATAAATGCCCGACTCCGTAGGAGGAGGGCATTTATCCAGGGACAACCAGCCCAAGGGAAACGCTTGGCCAAAATTATCTGGGAAAATCTCGAGCACGAGTGATATTTTGGTGATTATTACATACAACGCCCTTGATTATTAGACCTACAAGGATAATATTCAACAGTAATATCACAAGTGCTTAGATTTTCACGATAATTTTGGTCAGGCGATCGCGAGTGCTGATTGTAGCGATAAATGCCCGACTCCGTAGGAGGAGGGCATTTATCCAGGGACAATCAGCCCGAGGGAAACGCCTGGCCAAAATTATCTGGGAAAATCTCGAGCACGAGTGATATTTTGAAGATTATTACATAAAAGAAGTCCGAAGTGACAGCTGTCAGATTTTGTTGTTTACACCAATTTTATTCAGTTGCCATTGACAGTGGGATTTAGATAAGTGATTATTATCCTTGTAGGTCTGATAATCAAGGGCGTTGTATGTAATAATCAGTAGAAAATGCCATTTCATCGTGGACATTTACAGAAGGAGAGCGCCCAAATTTGCTGATAAGCGGAGGAGAAAATTCCACCGGAGGTTGAAATATGCATTAGCATTATATTATTATTATAATACTGGGCCTTATAGTTCACTCTACAAAAATACAACACGTTATTTCGATGTTATGTGTTTGTGGAGTAGACTATGTAAGTCCATCATATTGTATTATTAGTTATTACTTACATCTCAACTTCAAGTACCTACCTACACTTACTGATCCATTTCTTTCAGCCTGCTTTAGCAGATCAGTCAGTGTCTAGGTCAAGTCAGGTGTTATCTCTCTCTGCTACCACTTTTTTGGAGCATGTTCTGCCCACGAGGTGCTCCAGGCCCCCAAGTCCTCCAAAAGTTGATGTCTGCTAACCTACTTACAAAATACTTATAGCTATACTAAAAGAATCTTGCCTGTTTTTGATGCCATATCAGCGAATTTTGCATTTGGCGCAGCCTGCCCCGGACTTTTTATCCAGTCAAAGTTAGGCCATATACATCCATCATCCACATTCCATATGAGCAAAGTCGAAACCGAGGTCGAAACATCACAGTCACGGATTATCACAGTGCGTCACCAAGATGAAGAAGAGAGCAGCATATATAAGTAGGGAGGGTGTCACATGGGGCCCCCATGCCCATGGGCGATGATTTGTCACCATTATCACTCAGCAGTTTGCTTCAAATTCAAAAAGTTCAAGAGAACTGCATGACTCTGCGATGACACTGATGACAGACGCGAATGACATTACGTATACGTATTACGTTGCGCAGCCGCAGAGTCGCAGAGCGCCACAATCGCTTAAGTACTAAGTAGTTGCATTCGTGAATACGTGAATGAGTAGTGTTTCAGCAAATTTCTTGGATTTCTTGATGAAAAAATTGTAGATATGTTCATCACTAGCTTGAGAAACATATTTAAATCAGTAATATTTCACAGAGTCTAATTTTGGACCGAAATTTTCAAAAAATGAATCAATCCATCTCACCACCGCGAAAATGTAATATGTAACTATATAAGCTTTATAGCCAACAATCTCTCACGGAGAAGTGTGCGGTCTCGAGGCGTCGAGGCAAAGAGATGGTTGTGCGACTTGGAGTGTCGGGCTACTGGCAGAATGAAAATAGGCTGAGAAAATTGAAATGTGGAAGGCTGGCCGCGGCCCACAAATGAAGTCTCGCCGTGGAAAAAGGCTGGAAAACCCGATGCGAAGAGTTGTCGGTAAGTGCAACCACCGGGCATTTCTCCTTTTTTTTTAATTTTTCCCCCTCAAATTGGTAAAACAATGGGTAGTATTATTAAAAAATAAGTATAAGCATTTGCTTGAATTTAATAGGCGTTGCTAGGAAAGTCTGCTTAGCAACTCCTCAAAAATCTCAGCAAATATGCTTATGCCATAGCTTATGCTTATTTTTAGCGCATTTTCCATATTGATGAAAATCGCTATTGCAGCCGCTTTGTTCGTTTGTCCGTCCGTTCGTCCGTTCCTCGAACTCCTCGCAAACTAGATGCCCTAGCCTTCTGATTTTATCGCTGTTACATAGCTGCCACTTCCAAACCTGGGCTAGGCTGTATAGGTCGCGGGAACAAAAATGGCGTGTTTTTAATTAAAAAAAGGTTCTTGTTTTAATAATTAATGATTTTTATTGAATACTAAAGATGGGTATATGGTAGGATGTTATTCTCACTAGTACCTACTTGTTGATACAATTTTCTTCAGTTGTAAAGTTGTAATAAATATATAGATAATTTATTGAACAATTCTCGCTTTATTATAGAAATACAGGTTTCCTCTAAAGAGAGATGGAGAACCCGCGATTCCGCGCAACTGTTTTCGGCACGTTCTGCGCAAAGTGTGCCATGAGTGATCGCGCCATTTGTATTTACATTGCTCCGCCGTGTTAAAAGTGCGTTTTATTTTTTGAATTTTGAAGCCAACCATGCTGGGAAAGTCGCTAAAAAATATAACGAACTTCTCAATGAATATTGCAAATGAATATTTCGCATAGAAGAATTTGCCAGAGAGGCATTTGATACACGTATACAACTATTTTTGTAATGGATATATCAACGATATTATGGACGTGCGCAGAAAGCACAGGTAAGTGCGTGCCTGAGGTCCCAGTTTTAATATTTTTTATGGTGTATTATTATGGCCATCACTATAAATTTGAAGTGTTTGATGCAAAAATGTGGCCAAGTGTACCCTTGAATTAATAATAATAATGAACTAAGCAGGAAGCTCCCTACTACCGAGAGTTCATAAATTAAATGGGTCAAGGGTGCCTGCGAATTCAAAAACGTCTGTCGAAACTAGCGTAATCTTTTTGTAATAAATTTGTCAATCTTTGACAAGTTACGTCCCATATTATTGATCTCTGATCTGCCATAAGTGCACAAGAATACTTCAAGTTCGAAAATACTCCTCGATCATGTAGGTTTTGTGCCCTGTCATGAAAACCACATTCAAAATGTTCTGAAAACGAAAAATGCGACTGGTTTGACAAATTACGATAACCAAAAAATTACAGACATCAAATGAACGATGCTAGTTCCGACAGATGTTTTTAAAGTCACAGGCACCCTTGACCCATTTAATTAATGAACGCTCGGTATAATAACGCTGAAGGGCTTGGGGCTCTTTTTGGCTCTTCGAGTGTCACGTCGTATTTTATGGATCCATGCTTTCCTGACCCTCGGATCTGTAGCGAACCGATGTAGGGACAGATTCGCTGTACAGGGTGGTCCATCCTAGCGTAATTATCCCATAGCGGTCTTACCCTTCAAGATAGAGAAAAAGATGTAAGGAAGAAGTTATATGGTTTGATGAGACCTATAACTTAAAATTATTTTCAGCTATACAGGGTGTCCCATTTTGACGGGATCAACAAAACGTCAATTTTTTTAAATGGAGCACCCTATATTTTTTTGCATTTTTGGATTCAGCTTCTTCAACTGTCTTATGCCTGTATTTTTGTTTTCCAATTGTGTGGCAGTGCTACCAACTAAAAATTAAAAACTGAAAAAAATCGCATGTCCACAGTTATCTTGAAAAAATCGTGGCGGCCTTGCTTTTCAAAACTAAGAGATGAAACTTGACATGATGATAGTCAAGTCAAAGACCAATATACCAATGTCAAAAATTTGCGATTTCTTGATACAGGGCGTTCACAAAAAAAAATCAAACTTTATAATTTTCAAAGTCTCATAACTCATTTTTTTCAAATAGCATGCCCCTAATTTTATAACGTTATCTGATAGCTTTTTTTATCCTCTTTCATTTTTACTTGGGGTACTCTCCCTTCAACTTCATTTTTTTCGAGATAATCGGAAATTTTCACAAAATTTGTGATTTTTTAATTTTTTTTCACAAATTGAGTTGGCCGTGATGAATGACAGACAAGCCAAATAGTACGCAACGCTCAATTAGTCAGTCTGAATATTGTCGAACAAGAGAAAATGGCTTCAACGCAGAAAAAAACAAATTGGGATCCTGGATATCGGGATCATTACCAGAATATCATATCAATCATTTTCTCTCGCGTAAAGTCATTTTTCTTTGTTCGACAATATTCAGACTGACTAACTGAGAGTTGCGTACTATTTGGCTTGTCTGTCATTCATCACGGCCAACTCAATTTGTGAAAAAAAATAAAAAAATCACAAATTTTGTGAAAATTTCCGATTATCTCGAAAAAAATGAAGTTTAAGAGTAGGGTATCCCTAGTAAAAATGAAAGAGGATAAAAAAAGCTATCAGATGACGTTGTAAAATTAGGGGCATGCTATTTGAAAAAAATGAGTTATGAGACTTTGAAAATTATGAAGTTTGATTTTTTTTTGTGAACGCCCTGTATCAAGAAATCGCAATTTTTTGACTTTGGGATATTGGTCTTTGACTTGACTATCACCATGTCAAGTTTCATTTCTTAGTTTTGAAAAGCAAGGCCGCTACGATTTTTTCAAGATAACTGTGGAAATGCGATTTTTTTCAGTTTTTAATTTTTAGTTGGTAGCACTGCCACACAATTGGAAAACAAAAATACAGGCATAAGACAGTTGAAAAAGCTAAATCCGAAAATATAGGGTGTCCCATTTAAAAAAATTGACGTTTTGTTGATCTCGTCAAAATGGGTCACCCTGTATAGCTGAAAATAATTTTAGGTTATAGGTCTCATTAAACCATATAACTTCTTTCTTACATCTTTTTCTCTATCTTGAACGGTAAGACCGCTAAGGGATAATTACGCTAGAATGGACCACCCTGTATAACTTGTGGACTTGCATAGTGGCACACAACATTTATTTTCCATAACTCCATCAAAACACACGTTCGGCTTATGGAATCGGGGCAATGTTGGCACACTAGGACTTCGACGATTTACTGCGCAATCGAACGTGACGTCACGGGCCAGAAAGAGACGCTCAATTTAGGAAACCTGTATTAATCTGCTAATCTCAAGATTTAACTGAGTAATGTCAAAAACAAGCGAACCTCTACAGCGGTACTTTGGCACCCTATCAGGCGCAAGCGCGGGCATGAAGCTGGCAAGAGGCGCTTCGTTGGGCCGGCTTGCCTGCAACGTTGTCACAGCGGGTGCCAAGGTGACGGTTATGTTCCCGTGACCTATTGAATGTCTATAGTGCGCCGCCAACATAGATAAAACCGCCTCTGATCAACTTGAAATAACATGATATTGTAATGCTCTGGTGTTCTCATTTTATGAATAATACTCAGTTATTGCTACTTATAAACGTAAGCCCAGACACATTCCATCTCCAATATGCGCCTCGGAGAAGATGTGCCCACCATACCATAAGGAGTAAAGGACACTAGATGCAATTTTTTGGCGTAGTTGCTACTTCACCCCTTACGTCTCCCGACTTCGTTTCCCCCCGTCCACAAGCTGGGTTATACTCCCTCCCTATTCTAATATCCTCCTAGGGTCAAAACAAAACCTATTTTTCTTGGGCTATTAGTACAAGAAAGATGGATTTCAACCTCGGAATAAATATAGACGTCCTGAAAATTTGATATTCTCTTCAGAATTCAGTGCTCTACAACATATCCAAAATCGCCAAAAATCGGACCCGGGGGTTTTGAGTTATTGGTAAAAAATTGCA
Organism: Anaspis maculata; assembly: GCA_949128115.1. NCBI lineage: Eukaryota > Metazoa > Arthropoda > Insecta > Coleoptera > Scraptiidae > Anaspis > Anaspis maculata. The sequence goes on from OX421967.1 coordinate 25,388,946, forward strand.
ACTTGAAATGGAGGGGATGAAACCCGTCAATCCATTGGAAGCAAATACGTTATAATTCGACGTATCATATCCCGTTGATACCATTTTGGCACAAAAGATGTCGATCACTGTTGAAGGGGGGTCGTGGGGGGGGGGCGAAGCCCTGCTAGGTGGTCCATTTTGTTTTTCTGGCCATCTAGAACCGATCACGACAAGTTTGGTATCTTTTCTGACTATATTCAATCTCCTGAACTCGAATCCGATGTGTTGATTTGAATAAAAGCAAGTTTGAACAAGTTAACTTGAAGAAACTTGTTTTTTCTTTGACAATAGACCATTTCCACTGATGACGTCACGCAGCTCCGTCTTGAACAGCTGATCTGGGGCAACGTCAGTCAGATCTGCGTTATCTGTCACGGGGCACGTGGGCTACGTCAGTCATGTGCGTCAGTCAGATTGGTAGTATGTCAATCTGTCAGTCGGTGCATAACCTCCTTGGTCGGTGTCGATGTGTGAAAATCACTGGTGTCACAAAGTTTTGACAAGCTGCCACGTATAGTTGACATCATGTTTGACGTCGCCCCGAATCAGCCGTTCGACACGTGCGTGTGACGTCATGTGGAAATGGTCTATTTTGAGAAATTTTTAGCGCATTTTCCATCTTGATGAAAATCGCTATTGCAACCGCTTGTCCGTCCGTCCGTCCGTCCGTCCGTCCGTCCGTCCGTCCGTCCGTCCGTCCGTCCGTCCGTTCCTCGAACTCCCCCAAACTAGACGACTTAGCTTTCTAATTTTTTCGCTGTTACATAGCTGCCACTCCCAAAGGAGGGCTAGGCTATATTGGATGTCTATATTGCGCCGCCAACATAGAGAAAACCGCCCCCGATAAACTTGAAATAACATAATATTGCACTTTCTACCAGACCTGATGCTCTGGTGTTCTCATTTTTTTGAATAATACATAGTTGCCACTTATAAACGTAAGCCAAGAAACATTCCGTCATCAATATGCGCCGCCGACATGAAAAACTGCTAAAAACCGCCCCCAATCACTTTAAAATGAAAAACATAAACCCGAAGACACAGCGATCTGATTCTTTCGGTATATAAATAGCTGATTAAAAATGGGAAAGGATAGGCTACTTTTGGTTAGTCGCCGCCCCCAGATTCCGCCCCCAAACGATAAAAAGTGCAACTTTCACAAATGTTACTGATTGAGATGTTCCCTTGAACATTTAGGAATTGCCAGCTCAAATTGTGCAACATTTGCTCAGCCAAACGCTGCCGCTCCCACACGCCGTCCCCAAAGTAAGAGATGAATGAAAAACATGAACTCAAAGACATAGCGATCTAAGTTTTTCGCTATATGGATAGCTGACTAAAAATGGAAAAGGATAGGCTACTTTTGATATGGCGCAACTTTCACAATTTTCACTGATTGTCATATTTCCTTAAACATTTAGAAACTCTTGACTCAAACTGTGCAACAGTTACTTTGCCGAATGCTGCCACCCCCACACGCTGCCCTCAAAGTAAGAGATAAATGAGCCGGTCAAAACCACAATGGTGTAAGTCATAAAACATCATTTTGAGATATGGCCCTGAGAAGTTAGAAGATTCCATTTGAATGTACAGCGAGACAGGGAAGCGGAGGCGTGTAATTTTTTTGCAAAAAGGGCTGCGTTTTTTATTCTAAGCCTCAAAAATAGAGCAAAAAAGGAGATTCTGAATATGTCAAGAATCGAAAAGCTCAAAATCGTGACTCACACCACTGTGGTTTCCATGGGCTCAAATGGAAAACATAAACCCGAAAACATAGCGACCTAATTCTTTCGCTATATGGATAGCCGACTAAAAATTGGAAAGAATAGACTACTGTTGATTAGTCGCCGCTCCCAGCTCTCGCCCTCAAACAAAAAAAATATATTGATGAGTGAAAGAATTTTCATTCAAATCTATTTCATTGGCAAGTACCCCATTCTGATAACACAATATCACAATGAGTTTCGAATGAAGAAAGTGGGCAAGGAATGGTGTTTCTCCTTCAACCAAATTTCTTTACGTTCACAATATGCCTCTTTGAGAAAATGCGCTACTGAGACTCATGCACGTGAAGGCATACTCACTTGTTTTTCATTGTTAGAGGTGTTCATCTTTGGAAAATTTTCAGGGGCCATTGAATTGAAGTGTATTCTTCACGGAGATCATCTACTTGATGGTTGATTTTGTTTCTCGAGTTTAAAAAATCGATTTGAACTTGAATCGGCCCGGCGCCGCTTCTACTATAATGACCAGAACACGACAACATGCACCATTAAATGAAAGTAGCACAAACTAATAACTTATCTTTGAAAATTCGAGGATTTGTGCAGAACTGAATTCCCTATAACATAAACAAAATCGCCGTGAATCGCACTGCAGGATTTTGAATTATTCGAGGAGGAGGATAACATTTTGTCAAGATTCGTACTCTATGAACTGCTCCCTTTCTCCTCAAATAACTCAAGACCCTGCAGTGCGATTCATGGCGGTTTTGTTTATGTTATAGGGAATTCAATTCTGCACAGATCATCGAATTTTCAAAAATGAGTTGTTATTTCTTCAATAGTTTGAGCTATTTTCATTGAAAGGTGCATGCTGTAGTGTTCTGGTCAGTAGTAGACGACAAGCCGGGCCGGCTCAGGTTCAAATCGATTTTTTAAACTCGAGAAACAAAATCAAAAATCGTGTAGATGATTTTCGTGAAGAATACACTTCAATTCAATGGCCCCTGAAAATTTTCCAAAGATGAACACCTCCAACAGTGAATAAAAAATTCGTCAAAATTGTCAAAGAAAAAACTTTGTCAAGTTTTTTTAAGTTTACTTGTTCAAACTTGTTTTCATCCAAATTAACACATCGGATTCGAGTTCAGGAGATTGAAGATAGTCGGAAAAGATACCAAACTTGTGATCGGTTCTACACGGCCAGAAAAACAAAATGGACCACCTATAGTTAGTCGGGGTGGTACGCGACATAAAATAGCAAAATACCGCAAATGAATTAGACGGGATGCCCTTTGGTATGATGACTACTTATACCAAGGTGATTAATTTTCGCCAAGGATGCGTCAACATTTCCCACTCAGAAAAAAAGATGGCGACGATTTTTGACAGGAGCGGATTTTTTATAAAACATATGCGTGTGACACATGTTTTCTCACTAATTTTGATCTCCTGAATACGAATATGGAGTTTATTTTCACATTGGAAATCAACTTGACCTCATATTTCACATCTGAAAACCGCAAAAATAGCAGACTCTCGCTAATTTTTGAACTGAAAATTTTATGTACCACCAACGGCGATTTCCAGCCTTGAGCTGGCTGTATAGATCCCATAGAACATGTTAACAGTCTAAGTTCTGCAAAATAACTTTTCAAACATCGCCAGGGTGCGCCTCAAATCATACAAAAAATGGGCGCTGGGAGCACACTTTGCTGCGGCTGGATGGGGAATGTAAGTGTGAAAGGAAGAATGTTGTGCAATATGTTTTACTGCTTAATATGAGATACCAAGCATTCATCAACATACCATAGGGATTTGAAACAAAATATCGTACAAACAAATTTTCATGATTTGTTAATAATTTTTTTTTATGACAGGTACAATTGATACCAAAAAACGTAGCTCTGATTTTGATGATGTTCTTCATCAAGGTATAAATACATCAAGATACCTTTCTCACCTGGAATAACCACCCTAGCTCAAAGTTTCATATAATATAAAGCATTTTCGTCAGATCCGCGATTGCCAAACATCAGAAAAGCGTCTATTAATAATTTCAAAGTCCTTCTTTGAACTTGTTCTGGAATGCAACATACGGCTGATGGTTAAGCTTTGGCTTAAGTTTTCTGTCTCGCCCGTGAACTCATTCAGGTGTCTGCTGGACTGGATATGCACCAACGGCAAAGGTTCAGTAGGACCTTCAGTGTTATTCGTATTTCTATGGCACCAACTTCAAATTTGTTGTCTTGTGTGTGTCAGAATAATGCGAGAATGAAAGTAATGAGCTATTAATGGAGGCTCAAAAGCGTCTAGGACGTGAACAAACCAAAGAGCATGAAACATACACCATGTATCATAGGTACTATAGTTGCAAAATAAGAGTCGTAATGTTGAAAAGGTCTTGGTGCCTACCTGATCACTTTTCCATATGTTTTCCATGTCCGTTTTCTATGCCTGTTCACGTCCTAGGTGTTTTTGCGCCTTGACCGATAATACCTATACTATAGTTCCATTCTCGCAAATTCCAACACACACACAAGACAACAAATTTTAAATTGGTAATAACACTGAAGATCCTACTGCCCTACGCCGTTGGTGCATATCCAGTCCGAAAATTTCTAGACACCTGAATGAGTTCATGGGCGAGATAGAAATACTCATAGAAAACTTTGAACCAAAGATTCACCATCAGCCGTATGTTGCATTCTAGAACAAGTGTAAGGACAAAATTTTAAAATCAAAAGACGCTTTTCTGATGTTTGGCAACCGCAAGTCTAACGAAAAATGATTTAATTATGAGTCGCTATACCGAAACTTTGAGCTAAGGTATAGTTGTTTCAGGTGAAAAAGGTTTCTTGATGTATTTACCTTGATGGAAAACATCATCAAAATCAAAGCTACGTTTTTGAGTATTATTGAAAAAAACTTATCAACAAATCATGAAAATATATTTTTTTGGTTTTTTATCTGAAATTGTCATTGTATGTTGATAAATACTCAGTATATGTAAGCTTACTGTATAAAACAGTGAAATGTATTGCAAAACATTTTCCATTTCACACTTACATCCCTTAAATCAGCCGCAGAAAAATGTGCTCCCAGAGTCCATATTTTGTATGTTTTGGGGCGCACCCTGGCGATGTTTGTAGAGTTATTTTGCAGAACTTACACTGTTAACTTGTTCCGTGGGATCTATTTAACGAGCTCAAGGCTGGAAATCGATGTAAATGGCATACAAAATTTTCAATTCGAAAATAAGCGAGAGTCTGCTATTTTTGCGGTTTTCAGATGTGAAATATGAGGTCGATTTGATTTCTGATGTAAAAATAAACTCGATATTCGTGTTCAGGAGGTCAAAATTAGTAAGAAAACATATCCCACATGCCTATGTTTTACAAAAATTCAGGTCCTGTCAAAAATCGTCGCCATCTTTTTTTCTGAGTGGGAAATGTTGACGCATCCTTGGAGAAAATAAATCACCTTGGTATGAGTAGTTATCATGCCAAAGGGCATCCCGTCTAATTCATTTGCGGTATTCAAAATCGTAGCACCCCGACTATAGTAGGGCTTCGCCCCCCACGACCCCTCTTCGACAGTGATCGACATTTTTTGTGCCAAAATGGTATCAACGGGATATGATGCGTCGAATTATAACGTATTTGCTTCCAATGGATTGACGGGTTTCATCCCCTCCATTCTAATTTGCAATTTTTTACCCCCCCTCCAAAAACTCAAAATCCCCGGGTGCGATTTTTGGCGATTTTGGATATGTTGTAGAGCACTCAATTCTGAACAGAATATCAAATTTTCAGAACGTCCATATTTTTTCCGAGGTTTGGCCGATTTTTTTACTATTTTTCCTGTACTATTTATGTAGAATACCAGGTTTACTGAGCTAAAGAGTGAGGCCGGTCCTGTCCTCCAACATTTGACAGTATGACGAATCAAGAATGACATAAACGTCATTTAGCGGCCAACCGCACGGACGAAAAATCACTATACACTTTTAGCAAAAAAACTTAATTTTCGCGACTCGTCAATCGCAGAGCAATTTCGACTTCCTGATCGTCGCATTCGGTCAATCTGCAATCGATCGGGTACAGTTCGAACCCATCGAAACGCGTAAATCAACCGGACCGGCGAAAATCTAGTAACTTCCGTTGCGGAAGTGCGGCATGACCTGCGTGTTGGCGCAACGCCGACGACGCCGCTGACCGCTGACATTTTCGGACGCCATATTGACTCTTGCCGCAAGTTCGATAACACACGAGAAACGGCGTATCAGCAGTACGCCGCCGATTTCGTGGCCCTCTAAAGTGTGTCTGTTGGTGCCTGGGTGTGTTTCTGTGTTTTGTTGTGTTGTTTGCGTGAGTAAGTGAGAATGTCGGTGGAGTACCTGCAGGTGGCCGAGGATGAGGGGGAGGAACCCATCGAGCTGCCCACCGAAGACGACGGCACGTTGCTGCTGAGCACGTTGGCTGCCCAGTTTCCGGGGTCTTCGGGGCTCAAGTACCGCAATCCGGAGACGAAAGCGATGCGCGGCGTCCGGCTGAACGAGGGCCGGCTCAATCCGCCTCCGGAGATCGGATGGGGCTCGCAGATTTTCTACTGCGTCTTCCCCAAAGGTTCGTTGCTATTGCGTGCTCAGCTTAGGCTTAGGCACGAGTGCATTTCCGTTTTTCTTTTTGCGCCTCCTCTGCAGGCACCTGCAATTGCAACGTTCGAAAGGTATTCCATTCAGGTGATTTGGGTCAAGTAGCTGGGTATACGGAAAGGGTGGTGTTTTGCAGGGAAGGATTGAGGGGGTGAATGTGTTTGTGTTATGTGAGTTTGTAAGTTGACCTTTGATCTCGCTAGGTGTTCAGTGCTCTTCAGAATGCTCACAATGAAAATAAATATCTTGGAATGTTGAAAAAGTCAAGGAATTGAAAATGAACTGGGACCTCGACTGGAGCACAGTAGCGTACATGGTTGGACCCCCCATTTATGCCCGGTTGCAAGTTGGAACAGCCATGACTTGTCTCATAGGGGGTCAAGCTCGTAAAGCCTGTTGTTCATAAGCTTAGTGAGCACAAAAAGATATTCAATAGGCAAAAATATCCAATCTTAGTCAGTGTTCGCGTCAATTGGGGGGGGGGGGGATTTATTCATTGAATTATTATACAGGGTGGTCCAGGTTAAGGTAGCAATAATTCACAATTCAATGGTCCATTGAAAACTAGGTCGACATGCATAATTTAATTTTTTTCCAAACGCTTCCTGAGAGAGATACAGCTCTTCAAAGTTCCGTTTTACTTTCCCGACCCGCCACCAACATGGAAGAGGAAGTATTTGAAATCTTCTTTTTGCAGCAACTCTCAGGTCATCAGAGTGATTTTGACCAAATTCTGTACAAATACTGATGAAATAGATACCCATCACTTGACGTTAGACACTTTTGTCAAATTTGTCCAGTGGCGTAGATACGGCGGCGTTGTTTCACTTATCCCGCCCCATTTTCTACGCCACTGGGTGTTTTTAGAAAATTATACTTTTTTCGAATTCTCTGTTCAATTAAAAAAAAAAGTTGAATTGTAAAATTTTTATTTGGGCCCTCGTTTACAAGATAATTGAGTTATTAGGTATGAATGGTTGAATGGTATGATAACAAAAAGAAAAAACCAACCCCGCAAGGCCAAAAATTGGATACTTCAGTTTATAAAAAAAAGGACTCCACCAGTCGAGCCACCAGTAGTTGGTCGATAAAAAAATAAGTCGACTTGCAGATTTTTATTTTTTCTCAAAACGCTTCCTACGGGAGATACAGCCCTTCAAAGTTCAGTTTTGAAAATCTTTTTTTTTTGTAATAACTCTCAGATCATTGAAGCGATTTTGACCACATTTGCCCTAAGAGAGTATGCCAAGTACTTATTGAATAGATACTCCCATCCTCGCTCCCATTACTTAACGCAAACAACTGTTGCCAAAAAATCAAGTGGCGTAGGAAATTGGGCGGAAAATCGGCGGCGGCAAATAAAATTCTATTCTATTCTATTCTATTCTATTCTAAAGTGAAACAACCCCCTATACCTACGCCACTGGACAATTTTGGCAAAAGTTGTTTACGTGAAGTGATGAAGATCTATTTTATTTATAAATAGTTGTGCCAAATTTGGTCAAAATCGCTTCAATGATCTAAGAGTTATTGCAGAAAAAAGATTTTTAAATCTGAACTTTGAAGGGCTGTATGTCCCGTAGGAAGCGTTTCAGGGAAAAATGAAATTATGCAAGTCGTCTTATTTTTCCATCGACCAACTACTGGTGGAGTCCTTTTTTTTATAAACTGAGGTATCCAATTTTCGGCCTTGTAGGCATAATGGTAGTGTTACGAGCGGCGATCCCGTGCATTCGGGTAAACGCGCGATCTTTCTGGATTCTTTCACCCATCATGTAGCGGTGTAGATACAAGAGCGGTGCTCTGGACGTTTCCAAAAGTATACGCGATGGCTTGGCATTGGGAACCTTCAACCTTCAACGCTTGATCAAGGCACATCTGTCCATTTTGGCGGAGGTGCAGACATTCCGGAGCACACGGGAACACGCGGAAGGTGTGTGATTATTCAGGAGTGGTCGAGGGAGTGGTCTAGAATCCATATGCCGGATCACTATGGAAACTGCTGGAGAATACATGGAACATTTGAGATGAATTGGTCGGACCTATATAAGACATCAATTGTCGTCTCACGACCAGTATTGAATTGGAGGAGACAGCGAGCGGATAGAAGCGAAGTACCTGCGATATATTCCAAGCGTAAATAATTTTTGGCGTGTATTTATTGTAGTACGCAGTAATAAACAGTGTATGTTTTGAAACGATCGTCTCAATTATATTCGAACCCGTACGCGAGATTCGTAACAGTAGGTTCACTTGTACGGTTGCGGCCAAAATAAAGTGGACGACAATGTCAACGAGTTGGCGTGCTGTCATGCGACGTTCAGGCCAGAATCCTGAGAAATCTGTCAACTGTCGTCCACTTTAAAAAGGCCGCAATAGTACTGTGAGAGACTCTAGTTGGCTGGAGTCTTTTTTACTTCAGCATTGTAGGCTTGCCGCCTTTTTACCTGGTTTGAAACTGACTTCTCTAGAAGTGAAATTATATTTCTTATCAAATTGATATTAAAATCTTGGAAAACTGACCTTGTCATGTGTGGAAATGCGACTCGAGGGGCGCAAAGCTGTATCACCGTCAAATTTAAGTCATCTTGACGGCGGCCATTCTAGGCCGACAAAAACTCGTTCCACCAAGGTTCAAGACGAAAGCAAATTGAAAACTGAAGGTACTCATATGAATTTCGGTCCAATTCGCAAATTCGAGCGGCTGGGTTTTTGGAAATTCGGTTTATTTAACTGCTTACACGTAAATCCTGCTGCTGTTCGGCGTGTCTTTTCGACTGGAAGAGGTGAAAGGATTGATGATTCAACGGGAATGGGACCCCTTTTTTTGGAGGAAGGGCTAGTATTTTTTTAGCTTCAATCATCGTAAAGTTGAACCGGCTTCGAGAGGTTAGAAATATTTTTGACACCTGTCAAATGTCAAAGCTGCTTTGATTTATTTGTTCATTGGCAAAAATTAAAAGCAGGTCGAAAAATTACTTCATTTTCCAGTGAAATGGAAAAAAGCGTCAGACGTCACGTCCCGCAAAAATGTTCCGTCTATCTGCAGAGGAAATGCGTAAAAAATGTGTTCCAAAAGTAGTCCGAACGACTTCGTGTCTTCGTGAATTATTGTGCCAAATGAAGCCAGAGCAGCCAACCGCAAAGTTTTGGGGATTCTCTATATTTCACATTTAGGAACTTGAAAACAAAATCTCACAGCTGACTAGAATCACGGTACAAGTGAACATACTATATCTCTTTTTATCTTTGTTATCATACCTAATAACTCAATTATCTCGTAAACGAAGGCCCAAATCAAAATTTTACAAGAGTTTTTTCCTCTAAAGTGAAGAGGAAATTCGAAAAAGGTATAATTTTTCAAAAATACCCAGTGGCGTAGAAAATGGGTCGGGAAAAGTGAAACAACTCCCCTGTATCTACGCCACTGGACAATGGGGCCTTGCACTGCCACTTTTACACACCGAGGGCGCCACGACCGTTGGGGCCAATTCGACAATTTTGACGGCGTTGACGCTTCAGCGACCGACGTCCGTCATTTTATGTCTTGATTTGAGATTTGGATAACCTCTGTTTCTTGCTTGACGTCTCCATTCACTGTCAGTTACTGGTCAAACTACTCAAACTCCCCTGTTTTTCGCGTCGTTACGGCCACTTTATCGAAGTAGGCGCCCCCTACAGTAGTGGCGACCTCACGTTGAGTTTTTCAATTGCAAGGTGCCATTTAAACTTTGAAGGGCTGTATCCGAGGCTGTATCTCTCTTAGGAAGCGTTTTGGGAAAAAATTGAATTATGCATGTCGACCGAGATGTCGACCTAGTTTTCGATGGACCATCGAATGGTGAATTATTGCTACTATAACCTGGACCACCCTGTATTTCACAAGTTTAGTGTCCTTGCTTGTGGCAAACAAACAAGAAGAATACAGCGACCTGAATAAAAGTTGTCAGGCATATGAAATCTTCATTGAAAAATAGGAAAAAAAAGGCGAGCGTGTCATAAAAGCGATCACGATTTCGATCATTCCTTAAGTAGGAATGGACTACAAACAGTGACCGAGAAGGTTTTTGAAAGAAAATTTTGTGGGAAATTCACAAACTTTCGAGAAAAAACTAAACTACTCAGTGTATTTTTAGTGCCGGGCGGATATGCAACCCCCCTTCCGGTGTTGGGAAGGGAGAAGCTAAAATAACGCTTCATAATACAAAGAACTGGGCGGATATTTCTTGGGAAATATCGCAAGAAATCGTATGAAAACCACTAAAAGATATGTTTTAGTGGCAATACGCTACCAAAAGACACCAACGGGACCGGGGAGCAAAATAGGGATATTGGGCGAGGAGAAGCTAAAAAGAACGCGTCGTAAAACCAGAAACAGGACTAAAAATCGCTAACAATCGGAAAAAAGACCATTGAAAAGAAGGAATAAATCACACGGAACGGGAAGAAAGTCGCAAAAAAGCCAGTCAACGCGTGTAAAGAAGGAATGAAATGCAGGGAAAAATAGCGGAAGAGCGCAAAAAAAAGATAACAACACATGGGAAGTATCGCGCTAAAGCATGAAATGGAATTGAAGTACGTTAAAAAAAATAAAACAAAGAAAACGGGAAAAAAGTCGCGAAAAATAGGCAGTTGACGCGTGTAATTTATCTATTTATTTTTCAATTCATATTGGTGTTTTTTTCTTGATGGGAATAACGTACTGCGCTTTGTGGAGCACATGCATTTTCACATTTTTTGCATAGCTCCTATAGGCAAGTAACAATACGACTGTACAATTTTCGTAGTGTGGTTTGATTCTCCGCTCAAGTGATATAGGCAACCAGCTATACAGCTTTTTTCACTGTTGCCTACATCGAGCCCGTGGACGCCCATCGAGAGTTTCGTATTGGCCGTGCATGACACAAAATCTGAAATATCTGGCACGACGTATTCTGTTTCCTTCCTTACAACATACACTTTGAAAGACAACAACCTCCAAGAAGCAATGTCGTTTGATAGCTGTCGGCTAGCTGTCAAACGTTGACAGCTGTGAATGAAACGTCAATTACAAAAAAAAAAGAACAGCGAGAATAGAGCGGTTACCATGACGACAGACAAGGAAAGTGGGCGATGTTCAAATGCGAAAATGGAATAGTTGACGTAAGTGAATCGCACTCTTCCGTGCCTAGATCGACTCAAAATTGCATAAGGAATTCCCCTTTATAACCCGGTCACCAAACCCTGTATCAGAGACAAGAGTTCGGAGCAGGCTCAGAGTAAAAGAAAATAGGGAATACTTTCTCTAATGACAGAAATAGCGATTTTGAGGATATGAGGAAAACAAAGGCAGAGAAAAGTTACATGGTTTGGTAAGACCGATGACCTGAAATTATTTTCAGCTATACAGGTGCCCCATTTTGATGCGATAAACGAAACGTCATTTTTTTAAGGAACATCCATTTTTTGCATTTTTGTGTTCAGCTTCTCAAACTGTCTCATTCATAACGACTATTCCACACAACATACTTCTGACCAATCAATACGTTTGAAACCTTCGAGTTGAACCAATGAAATTAGTTTTATACTGATAAAACACCACCTTCGTACAGTTTTATACTGATAAAACTGTGCCTTCCTTTTTATAAATAAACATGATACTTGATTTAAAAAGTTCCTGAAAATCGTGCCTGCTATAAGCCTTTCAAGCGTCACCTACACACAGTGACACCGCTTCCAAAAGTGGTGGTATTGCAATCGGTATATATACTCGTCCCTTGTGTCCAACTAGAGGTGAGATGTAGTTTACTATATTTGTGAAATACCACATTTAGGCAGTTCCTAATTCAAATAAGTAACAATAATTTTGATCTGCAATGATCATTATGTAATTTCTGTTTGTTATAATTGCCGCATTATTATTATTTTTGCCACAACGGCACCGTACGTCGCCGTAGGTAAGGCAGGCCAGGCCACCCTCCTGCACAGCAGTTGTCACATTGACAATGAATGACATCCGTAATCCGCGTGGGGCACAAAATCGCAGATCTAGCCACAAAGAGGACCAGTTCATCACTTCTGTAAGGTTATGGTTATATTTTGCGGCCAATGTGGTTTCGTTTCTTGAATGGCAAAGCTTTGGAAGACGTTTTTACGATTGAGAAGCACAATAATAATTGAAATATTAGCTGTTTGTTGGAATGTAAGTGCACTTGATTTCCAAAGCAACTTGATTTAATTAGCATGACCGCATGACAGTGTCACAACGCCAAAAAACAATTCCATTTTACTTTCCCGGCCCGTCCAAGGGAAAGTTATGCAATGATGCAGGATGCAGGAAAAACGTTCTGACACGATAGCTGCCGAACCGATAGTCTGATCGACTTGAAACTTGGTATACAGACAAGGTCTTGCTGTTAGATGAGCTGATTAGTTTTTGGTTGTCATCTGTCAAACGGAATTATCACTATCAAAAAATGACAGAAGCTATATCTCACAGAACTTGACTTGCAAAATGCCGTTTCAAAGCCCATAAAAAAACTGTATTCAGAATGGTTTAAAATATTGCCCTTTCTGTCATCTGTCAAAAAATAAAAAATGTTAAAGTTCAAAACTTTACCATTCAATTATTCAAAATCTATCCGAAGAATTGGGACCAAATTTGGCAGAAAGCAACAAAACATAAAAGTCAAATAAATTCTGCAGTTGCAATTTTCCACCATTTTCCCGTCGGGCGTCATGAATTTTCAAAATTTCTTCTAGCCGTTGCCACCCGAGAGAACGACTCACCCGGATTTCCACCAGGATGACTCGCTTTTGATGCAGCACTCCACTCAAAAATTCATTCCTGCTCGAGGATCGACTTTTTTCGAAAAAATTTCGACTGATATCGGAAGTAGATTGAACTGGGCGTCTTGTAGATCTATTTTCAAAATCGACACAGCTTCGGTTTTCCGACGGTAATTTTTTCAATAACTTTGCACATTCCGTGAATTTGAAAAAACTGCAGCGTAAACTTCAACATGCGGTGAGCCACACGAAATATTCATTTTAGGTGCAGACATGCTGCGAATGAAAGTTGGAGAAAAGACTGAATTAATTTTTGAAGGAAAAATTCTCAAAATCGGACTAACGGTTTTCAAGTTTTCCTCTCTGGAAAAACTGGAAATTTTCCAACTTTTTATTCCGCGAACAGATTTTTACCATTTGTTATCAAGGAATAGATAACTGGTTGTTGAACATTTTCGAACAATTTTTCTCCAATTTCCCGGAAATTTTCCTGCTGGGAATATAAAACCGGCCTCGGTTATCGAGACCGGACTTAAATGATGGAGCTTAAAATGGAGCTTGATTGGCGATTTCCACAATAAGATGATTTGGAAGAAAAATTGAGGTTTGCTCTGAAAATTCAAATTTTTCTGACAAAATTTTCTATTTCCTGCAAATATTTTCAATCCTTCTCTCCATTGTAACTTCCCATCCGAAGGGACGTTCCGATCAAAGTCATTACTGATGTCTCTGGATACCGCCGGGAAAGTTTTGTGTCGCCCACAACAGATTTTTTGATATGGGGTGGAGTTGGAATCAAAACGTTTTTATATTTTGATTTTCACGTTTTGTGGAATATTCTCCGCAAATACCACTCGAGCTAGTACGAGTTTTATCAAAATTTTCGAACTGTTTCTCAAGCTTTGTTTTCATGAAGCAATTCAACTCGTGGAAATGGTCACTTTATTATCAAAGACAAAAACCCTCCAGCTACGCTGTCGGGTTTTTTTCAGATAATAAAGTGACCATTTCACACTCGGTGAATTTCTTGAAAACAAAGCTTTCGAGATAGTTCGAAAATTTTATCGATAAAACTCATAGCTCTTGTGGTATTATATACGATAAACTTACGAGAATATTAGGAACTTTTAGTTGAGTGAAATTTTAAGTAAAAGTTTCAGTCTAGTATAATAGACCTATTTCTTATGGGGAACAGAGACGTTCAGACAAGGATGAATAATTTTAAGCCACACCCCTGGCCAATTAAACGCCTTTTATTAGGCGCGAAATTCGAGGAAGGCGATACTGTCACAATAAATAAGAATTGTCACTGTCACTATGACTGTAACATGTGTCGTGTCGCTACACTGATTGAACAATTCGAAAAATGCGCGTATGTTGTGTGGAAAGTTGTCCGCACAAAGTCCAAGACAGCATTTCCCCCAAATGTTGCATTCCACGGTTTTCCTGCTGACGAAAATAAGCGAAATAAATGGATGGCCGCCACTGGAAGACACGATGCCGGCATCAGGAAGAATTTAAAGGCTAACGAAACAACTTCAGCTGTTTTACAAGTTGTACTTGCAAGGCCAAAAAGGGGGCGTCCAAATCACCGTTCAAAGTGCTGGGAATGCTACCTCACTCCGATTACTGTAACTTTACAACAAAACCTCAATATTTTGCTTCAATCTTAGGTGTCTCACGGGGCACTTCAGAGCGGAAGATTTCTATTCATCAGTGATTAATTATTTGTACAAAGAAGACACTGAAAACAAATGCTGTTCCGAACATTTTCTTGAGGAGCTTGTTCCTTTTTCTGGCTCCTGTAGCACTTCACTTCCACCTTCAGGTTATTCACAAGTGGGTACCTACGTCTTCAAAATACCCTTCCGCACCATACATCAACCCCTTATCACGCTGGTTCCCCGTCATTTGATGCTTACACTTTAGACTTATAAACAAGTGAAGCGTTGTCGAGTCTGTAGGTTTGCATCGTGGCAAGACTTTTGCTCCATATTTTGGTTCTGCTCTACAGACAACTGATGACAAATTGTAACATATCGTTGTCAGGGGTAATGAGAAATAGAAAGTCACTGACACTGACATAGTTGCTACGGGAGAATGTGAGGCAAATCCCGCCAATGAGCGGAGATAGGAGGCAAAATGGGCGTGAAAAAGAAATAGGTCCATTAAATTCATTTACCCAAAAAGATGAAAAATTCACATGAATTACTTTCGAAAAAAATCTGTTTTCGATATTTTTTAAAACTTCATAAATTTTTTCGCATGCGTTTTGTTGTTAACTTATCAAGTGTGATATATATTCATAATCTGAATTGAAATTGGAATCGATTCCCTTATTAAAATACAGGTGTCCAATTATTTGAGAAAAAAATTCGATGTTGCACCCTGTAAGCGATATACCACAGATAATATTTGTGGACAGGGAAAAAATCGTGTCAGAATCGTTTCAATTCTCAAAATTATAATTGAGGGGATGTCTCCAGGGGGATGGCAGGATGGGTATAATTTATACGTGAACACCCTGTACAAGAAGTGGAAGGCGGTAAAATGTCAAGCACCGTTTTGAGATATTGATGCCCGGTTTCCAAAAATATTATTAGAAAAAATCTACAATTGTTTTTGAAAAAGTTACACAGGCTTAAAAATTGACCACTTTTCACTCCTTCTTGAAATTTGCAGTCAGAAGAACGCCCGAATCATTAACACCATAATTTCTTCAAATCGGTCAATTTTTCGTCTCGATATCCTCATTTGAAGATGAGCAAGTTTTTGGGGTGGACCACTTTTTAGTTTGATTTCCTCTCGCGTTAAAGCATTTTTCTGTGTTCGACAAAAATCAGACCAACTGACAGCTGCGTACTTTTTGGCTTGTCTGTTGTTCATCACGGCCGACTCAGTTTTTGAAAAAAGTCAAATAAATAGCACATTTCATGAAAACGTCCAATTATCTCGAAAAAAATGAAGTTTAAGTAAAGGGTACTCCTAGTAAAATGAAAGAAGAAGGAAAAATCCACTTGGAAAAAATGAGCTGCGATACTTTGAAAATTATAAAGTTCAATTTTTTTATTATTGCAACTTTTTGGCATTAGGATATTACTCTTCGCTTCCACTACCACCGTGTTAATTATTTTTAAAGTGAATTCTGGAAATGCGATTTTTTTTCAAGTTTTTACATTTCAGTTGGTTACTGCCACATAATTGAAAAACAAAAATACAGACATGAAACAGCTTAAGAAGCTGGACACGAAAATGCAAAAAATATGGTGCTTCATTTAAACAAATAAACGTTTCGTCTCGCGTTTCGTTTACCCCGTCAAAATGGGACACCCTGTTAGCTGAAGATAATTTTAGGTCATAGGTCTCACCAAACCACTCGCCAAACCACATAACTCTTCTCCTACATCTTTTTTTCTATCTTGAACGGTAAGGCCGTTATGGGATGATTACGCTAAGATGGACCACCCTGTATATTTGATGAAGTCTAATGCCAAATTGAAATTTCCTATTAAAAACCACCTTCAGTTACCAACTCTCACAGCCCACTTTTTCAATCGCATCGGGAAACTCCTCAGCTAACTAACTGACCTTGCTAAAGAGAATGGGTGAAAATGATGAAACGCAGTAAAACGGAAATGCAATAAAATCGCTTCGCTTTGCTTGGCTTGTGAGTTTAATCGAATGACCGGCTGTAGTTATAGAAAACAAACGCAAGAGCGACGACAACTTGGAGAACTCCACCGCCAAGACTAAACGGATGGAAACAAAGCTGAGGTGTACGGATTTGATCGTCCTCGGCCTGCCGTGGAAGACCACCGAGCAGAACTTGAGGGAGTATTTTGAAACCTTCGGGGAAGTTCTAATGGCACAGGTACGTCGCACTGAATTGATCAAGATGTGACATGTTCCAAAACCTTTTTTTTCTTCAGGTCAAGAAGGATCCAAAGACTGGGCAGTCAAAAGGGTTCGGTTTCATCCGGTTTGCCTCGTATGAATCACAGATGCGAGTTTTAGCGCAGCGTCACATGATCGACGGACGTTGGTGTGACGTCAAGGTTCCGAATTCAAAAGTAAGTATCAAGCAGTAGAGTCATTTAGTAGTGCGAATAAGAAAACTTCTTGATTGTCATTGTTAAAAGTTGTTATGAACCGTGTAAGTGTTATTTCACCACCAAAGCCAGGAAACAAATTTAATTAACCCCAAATTAATGCAGTAAAAGCTCGAATCGTTCACCTTACGCTGTAACAGACTTTGCTAAGGCCATAGTAACAGACCATGGCCAACTTCTGGCCACGAAATTCGCATCAAGCTTGTGAGGATTGAGAACTGGAAAAGTTTACAGAAAAACTTCGTCTTGCGTGCATGCGACGTTTCCCATTTCCATTTCCCATGCGACGTTAAAGTCCTCCCAGCCGAGCCGTGATTCGAGTGACCTGGGCAAATTTTCTTGTATAATTTTTATTGCAGGCTTGCTGCCTTCTCACCTGATGTGAAACAGGCGTGTTCACAAGTTATCTTATCAATAAATCATTGAAAAATTGACCGTGTTATGCGTGGAAATGCAACTCGGAGGCCGCAGAGACGTGTTACCGTCATTTGGACATCGAAATCGCACGGGCCTTTTTCGAATTTCCCAGCCTACAGGATTTGTCTTGAGGGTCAGAGGTTTGGTTACCAATTTGGATACTTGGAATTTTCACCAGAAAATACTGCTACTCATTCAGACCGCAGGGGCGTTCCTTGTTTTGCTAATAATTCTTCAGTGCTTGGCGCGTCTTTTTGGCTGGAGCAGGCCAAAGAGTTGGTGCTTCCATGACACTTTTTTTGGAGCGACGGCATCGCAAAACTTCAAAAAAATCGTACTCGCTTCAAGAGGTGATTAAATTTTTCTCAGCTGTCAGATGTCGGAGGCTGCTTTGATCTTTTTGTTTATTGACGAGAATTTAAAAAAAAAACAGGTTGAAAAATTACGTAAAGTTCCGTTCGTAATGGCCGGTAACTTATGCCGCATGCCGAAGGATGGAGAATGTAGGATGTAAACTTGACAGTACGGACCACGGTTTAGGTCACTCGAATCATGGTTACGCTGAATGTACTTATATTATTTTACGTTTTGAGCAACCGCAGAATTTATCATGGGTCTGAAAATGAACCAACCAATGAAGAAATCTTTCAACCGTTGATTATACTAATTACGGTTTCTGAAATGCGGCATTAGTATTTACATGTTTAGTGAGTTTGTCTCTTGAAAATGAACCTTGAAGTTTCAATTATTCTTCAATTAAAAAAGAGTTATCAAATGCCTTCATTAAGATGCCATCAAAGCTGATTAGGACTATGGCGCCGACATACTTTATTAATTAAAAGCACAAAGGAATCTTGGAATGAACTATAGGATGATCCTGAATCATTAAGTTGGATACAGGATGTCTCGAAAAGTATCGTGCTCCAATAGTACTACGATATATGGAATTTTCTATGAAGCCCACAAAAAATATTAGGGAAATTCTTCGACTTCTACATCAAAATTATGAAGGGTCAAGGTTTTAGTAAACTGTTTATGGCAGAATTAGGAGTAAGAAATAGCTACTCTTAAAAATTTGTCAGGTCACTCGAATCACATTTCAGCTGGACGTACTATACACAGACCTTTATGACTGCATTCGCATATTTTATTATGCCTTTTTCATACTTGAATAAAAATCTATTGTTTCTGTAGGAGGGACTGATCCAACAAGTACCGTGCAAAGTCTTTATTGGTCGCTGCACCGAAGAACTGACCGCCGACGATCTGCGCGACTACTTCGGCAAGTACGGCGAAGTGACGGACGTGTTTATCCCGAAACCGTTCCGGGCGTTCAGCTTCGTCACCTTCCTGGACCCGGAAGTGGCGCAGAGCCTTTGCGGTGAGGACCACATCATCAAGGGCGTGTCGGTGCACGTTTCGAATGCCGCTCCCAAGTCGGAAACCCGAGGCGGTGGCTACGGGGGCGGAGGCCCGCGTGGCGGCAACCACGGCAACAACCGGAACGGACCGGGCGGTCCAGACGGCCCCGGCATGTACCAGCAGCGGTACAATCCGGGCCCCAACCAGGGCAGTTGGAACAACCAGGGTCCCAGAGGCAACATCGACATGCCCAACCTTCAAGCTTTAGGTACAGAGAACTTTTATTTCTAATAAAACGATTTTTTATATACTCACGTTGAATACAATTTTTTTGTGCCATTCATGATCTTCGTTCCACATCGGTATTCGTAGTTGCGCAAAACTTGTCTTTCAAAAGTTTTTTTCCAATTCACAATTTGGAATTCGTGATAATACAGAGTCACGACTCAGTTTCAAATCAGGTGGCGCAAGGTTGCGGCGGTGCAAGTTGTCAAATACCGCGGCCTGATTGGCTAAAATGGGTTGTCGTACGCTGTTGTCATTGTAATCCGACGCAATTCCAGACGCAAGTCGGACTAAGAAATTCTGCAGGTATCATTTTAATAATCGGAAAATTTATATTAAATTGGACTGATAAATAACAAGACTGCTCTTGAGTAAGTATTCAATATTCAATCATATTTCACAATGTTATTAGGTTATATTTTTATATTAAAATGGCCGGAATATTGGTCAAATGGCATAGTTTTCCTTCAGTTCCAGTAACTTCCACTAAATTCTCAGGAAGAAAATTACCGTTCAGGTCTCTTTTGAAAGCTACAATAATGGTCTTCAAGTTAACGAGCTCAAATTTTAAATTTTTGGAAAAAAATGAATTTTTGAAAATTATTTTTCAAAAATTTAAATTTGAGCTCGTTACGTTTCAAAAGAGACCTCAACGGTAATTTTCTTCCAGAGAATAAGGTTATTGGGACTGAAGGAAAACTGTGCTATTTGACCAATATTCTGGCCACCTTAAAGTACAGTTTTGGACACAAAATAGTGCGTCTCCGTATTATTTATTGCAGACTCATCTGGTGGAGATCAGCATTAGCTGGGGGACTCGGAAAAATTATCAGAAAGTTGAATTTACGTACAGGCTGAAGTAAAGTCGAAAACATTAAAGAACACTTACATTTTGATGACACGACAGTTTGTCGAAAATAAGTCAGTGTCACCAAATTAATCGTTGTTCAATATTTTCGGCGTTAGGTACTCCAACCTTAACGTACATTTCACTTCCTGGTCGTTTTCTTCCGAGTCCTCAGTTACTGCAGATCACCAATCACCATCAGTTGAATCAGCAATAAAAAATCAGAGACGGCAGTTTGGGCAGGGGTCCGAGTATACTCGTGCCCTATTCGTCTGTAACTCTGTATTTGCACCAGGGATGAGTCACTGCACCGTTCACACGAACCTGGGTCTAATAGGCCATCCACAATGATGTTAATGTTAACGTAATGTTATCCGGCAATGGTGATGTTAGCATTCAAAGCAATGAGTTTCAAATGGTGACGTTCACAATCATGTTAGTGGCAATGGTAAGCATTACCCATTGAAACTCATTGCTTTGAAATGCTAACATGACCATTGCCGATAACATTACGTAAACATTAACATCATTGTGGACGGGCTATAAGTTGAAAATCACTTTTGAGCGGTTCTTGAATTGAATTCTTCTTTTGAATTGATTCTTTTTCTACACTGACGTGTCCCGGATTTAAATTTCACAGCCGCACCACAAAGCACCCCCAGACTATAATGTTATCAAACTGAGTTTCCGCATTTTGAGATTGTATTTGCACAAATTGATTAGGTAGTATATCGGGTGATGAAATAAATTCTAATTTCAAGCAGACTATGGCATGGCCAAATACAGGGGTGCGAAGCTGCGTTTGGTTAGGGCACAGCCTGCCTGAATTAGGAATTTATCTCATCACAGGATAAAAGAATGAACTAAATAAAAAATCTTCCTAAGAATGTTGATGTTTCTATATTTTTTTCTACAAAACATTGATAAGCCCACTAATAAAAAAGAACTGCTCATTTTATGTGCTTATAATAACTTATAACTCTTACGGAATAAGTAGAATATAGTGCGTTCAACTCTAGTGAGATTCTAGTGAGCTATGATTTCCCAAATTAGCCCTTTCCAAATGCGTCGTGTGGCGAGACACGCAATCAATGTTGAACGTTGAACGTAGCATAGCAACTCTCAACTGACTAATTTCAATGCGGTGAGCGTGGTGGCCAACACTTGACTGTCATTGGCGTGCAGTGTCCGATCACCTTTTAATTATGCTCGGACAGTTATGTCGTCGCATGATTATTGACTTGTCCATAACATAATCCTAAAGTGCAATTTATAACTCGATTTTAATTTTAGTCGCAATTTTAATCGCAATTTTAACGAATTTCTAAGGTACGATTTCCTCTATACCTTTTATAACCCGATTTTAATCGCAAGACGCAATCGCAACAATTTTAAGGGTTTTAAGGAGTTGGCCAATATTCAACTCTTGCGTTCCGGTTAGAGGGAGGTTCTGATCCTTACGATCGACCAATGAAAATCAAGATAACATCAAGATTAGCGAAAATGATCACAGTAGTCTTCTTGATTAAGCAATGTTATGTTAGGGGATTCTCTGGGGACTTTTAGCGATAACCGATAAGCTGACAGGTGAGCGTGCACTGCACCCTAGGTTTTCTCCCTCCATCATGCCTTGCTTCCGACCGATGCGATCGTTGCGATCCAGTTATAAATTGACGAGGTGAATATGGCTACGATGGATCCGACTAAAATTGCGACTAAAACTAAAATCGAGTTATGAATAGCACTTAATACCTATGATACAGAGTAACATATTTGTCAGAACGTTGTTCAAATAATATAGGTGATTTCTAATAGCCATTCTCATTTACCTGGAGTCCTCCGGGCGCAAGTCTACCTATATTGGCGCCGTCGCCAACCCCAACCCTAGCCAGCCTGATCGATAAGCGCTCCCGGTTGAACAGCCAATTGAACCAGTGATTTTAGTCTATGGTAAGACCTGCACGAGCTGCCAGTAAAGGGAACCGCCTATATGAGAAGGTCTATAGAAAGAAATTTTCTCTGGACAATGCACGCCGTTCTCTAATTGATTTGTTAATTAGCCATCACGCTCGCCGGATTAAGGTCTCCTGCCTTAATTATTTAAATATTCATTGACTCAACATCCACAAACGTTGAGGACAGGGCTTGTATAGAAATATCAATTCTTCCAGTGCTGTGGCAAAGTCACCACCCGGTATTTCACCTAATCCAAAAGGTTGACTTATCAAGCTCAACAATCAAACGGACTCGACTTTTTGCACTGAGAACCGATTTGGCACTGAAATCATGAATGGACCCGCATACAAACAATTTTTGCATGATGATCTTGTGTTTCGTTTCCCGTAGTGAACTTGTTAACCCCCAATTCCTTCCTCAATCTCCCGAAAGTGTTGAGAGAACGAGAGTGAGAAAGAACGGAACGAAAACAAATTGATGCCCTGATTGGTCATGATGATAGAGGTCACGTTTTTATGTTGCTGTTTGTGATGGTGACGGTTAGTAAATTTAATACGATTGTATTGGTATGCCTACAAATAAAGTGTGTATAAAAGTTGAAAGGTGAAGAGTTGAAGTTTTTTTTTTGATGGCGTGAATGAGTGCGAGAGTTGCTTGAGTCATGAGCTGCTTGGTGTTGCACACAGGTATAACTGGTCAAGGTCAGCAGGGCAGCAATCAGCAAAGTTGCAACCCCTTGGGCCTCGGACTGAACCTAAGCGCCTTGCCCATGAACCCGGCCATCGTGGCGGCCGCTCTGAATCAAGCTGGCTGGGGTCTGATCGGCAACCTGCAGAACCAGCCCGAGCCGAATTTCAACCAGGGTTTCAACAACGGTCCCAACAACAACAGCGGTAAGTAATCGAACTTTGTTTCTGGCTATTCCGTTATCTGCTCTCAAGAATTATTGTTGAAATTTGGAAACGAGGTAATGCTCCAGTCCCCAACCAGCGTTGCCAGCATGTATTTACAGTCAGTCAGGCGAGTCAGGCTAAGCGCTCCAGACAGCCTCATGTCGGAATGTTTTCGCCAAATGCATCTGGTCTGGCCGCCCCCTGTATCTTGTAAAAGGTGTTCTTTTTGGTGTGATAGAATTTTAATCAGCGATAGCGTTGGTGCTGAAAATATTTTGCCGTCATTTTTTCATCCAAATACTCACTTAAGCTTAGTCCGCACGGGCGGTATACCGCTGGTTTTTGGCGATATACGCTATTTTTTTTGCCGCTGAAATCATCGTCCGCATGAGCGGCGAAAATCAGCGAATAATTAGTGTCACGTCTGTTGTTTAAAGTGTCAGATCCGGTTGTCAGTCGTTTGTCACGCGAATTGCATGATGTAGTCTGGATATTCTTCAAAAAACGGGTGTTCTTCAAATCAAAGACGATGTTAATACCTACCTAATGTTATTGTGATAAATAAAAAAGCAAAATTCTCATAAGTACGTGGTCTTCTTTTGAGTAGGAAACTATTTTTTGCAATAGATACATGCTGGCGACGGGTGTCTTTCAATGATTTATGTGAGCATTTTGAAATGATCAACTACAGAAATGAGCAGCCCGAGCCCATGAGAATCACAGTCACACCTACGACGATGACGAGTGACGACACGGTGTGGACAGTGAACCCCGCTCTCAGCCTTGCAACTGATTGAAGAGGTTTAGAAAAGGCCTCCACTGTGGAACTTCAAACTTCCATTGCGGGAAAGGCACAAACTCGGGCACAAATATATAAAAGAAATCTTGTGACGTGAAACCTAGGTACATGTATTTTGATGGTACTCAAAACCGTGCACGTTTTCTTTTTTCTTGATAATCTTGCCTCCGACCTTGCTCTGGTGCAACTCAAGCTCATGCAGACTGCAGATGGATTCATAACTCTGAAATCAAGCTGATACGTGTCCACCGTCCAGTAGTCACGATTTTTCCTCTCTCCCTTGGACTGGTACACCCATCGGTGATCAAGTTTTTCCATTTCGTCTTGAGATAAGCACCGGGCTCCTTCCTAGCAAAACCTAACGTCACATTTTCATGCTGTGTCAATGCTGACACTTTGAAAACAGCGGTCAATCGCTAAAAGTTGGCGGGGATTCAACTTTTTGCGAATATTCGCTGAAAGTTGGACATTTTTGACAGGAAATCGATCCAGCGGTATATCGCCCGTGCGGACTAGCTTTAAGGCTTGCCATTTTAATAATCCACATGCATAATCGCACTGCATGCAGCTCGAAATACCTATTTTAAATTCCAGTTTAGATAGGTCAAATTTCAGGTAACTTCTTAACAAGGATTGGGCTTTATCTAACTGATACCGGCCAACGATATTAGAGAGTTATTGAAACACTAAAATAAGGGCGGCCTGTATTAAAAGATCGTCTAATAAAGTATCCTTTAATTTGATGTGAAAAGTGAGCTATTGAAGAGCCATCAATCATCATGCATCTCGTTCTTTATTTAGGGATTTTTACTTTTCGTCACATGTTTTTGAGGTTATGCCATATCAGAACGCGTTTTGCTTAGAAAAACAACTTGCTTCTTAATTCTGCACTGCATAAGGATCTAGCATGGTAATTCCATGCTCTGATCTTCCTAAAAAGCCCGACTAGCAAACAAATTTGTTAAGACATCTACTGTTCCGAATGTTCGCATCAATACTTATTTGCGTAGACGTCAAACAATAATCAAATTTGAAGCTCGTACCTATCTAATGAAAAACTATTGGTAATATTTTTGTACTTTTTAGGAGAGGCACATATTAGCATTTTGCTAGGTAACCTGCAGTTACCGCTGTGGGACAATCAGATAAAGGTAGCCACGGTAGAGCAATCCTTCCATTTACAATTCGGAGTGTTATAAGTGTTCATATCATACCGCAGAGAAGGTCTTTGTAAAATCATCGCCACCGTTTTGAGGTTTATATATATTTATTATATAATGTGAATAGTAATAGCATTCGAAGCATTTCTCGATCGCTAGTTTTTAGAAACATTTCGATTTACAAAGGATTTTACTCAAATGCTAATGCTAATCGATGAACTGGGCTAGTGTTCGTAGTGTTCGTACCACAGACGACAGAACTGATGCGCATGTTAGAGGCAGCCACAAACTGTTTATCAACTGTCAAACGTCATGAGAGTGACGTTTTTGACAATATAAAAGATCCTTTAATACAGGACGGCTCGGCCTTTATTTAAATAAAGTAAGAGAGGCCCGTATTTCATTAAGGGAATCCTTTATTTTCCTGTAAAATGCGCAGGCGTAGATGTCAAAATAAAAGAAACTTTATTTAAGGATAGCACAAATAAATGTTTCGATAACTCTCTATTGTCCTTGAAACCCTGAACAGTTCTAAACTCATTAAGCGAAGCCAGAGTCTTCACGTATCCCCCCCCCCCAAAGTGAAGATGTTCAAATACAGAATCTTGGCGGCCGGTAATTGGAAATTGAATAAAAAATCCACAAAAAGCACGGACACTCCGTATATAAAACCAAGTTTGATATAGGGCGCTTCCCATTTAAAACACTTTGTGTCGGTTTGGGTCAACACAAAAATATTACAGTTCCAAAATCGAGAGCTCCGACTGCGCTGCGAGGACGGCTTGGGGTATTATGAATCAGCTCAGTAACCGTGTTTCGGTAAAGAAAGGAATAGTAATTGAGAAGGATGGTGCTCAAATAGAGGACCCCCAAATAATATCAAATAAATTCAATGAGTTCTTCAAAGATGTCCCGTATCAAACTATCCAGAGTATACCGAAGAGGTCAGAACCGAAAACATTTTCGACCAAGTTAAAAATTGATAAATCTCTTTATCTCATTCCATTCACAGAACATGAGACTCTTTCAATAATAAACAAAATCAAGAATAAAAAATCTGCCGGTCTGGATGAAGTTCCTGCATTCATTATAAAAAAGGTTGGCACTCTTTTGGCGTTACCTCTCACGCATGTTTTGAATTTGTCTTTTTCCAGTGGAACTTTTCCTGACCGCTTGAAAACGGTGAAAATTTTGCCTGTATACAAGAAGGGAGGTAGGGGAAAAATTGATAATTATCGCCCGATTGCTCTGGCCTCCAGCTTCTCCAAAGTGTTCGAGTACGGCTTTTTGGACAGATTGCTCTCGTTTCTTGACAGGGAAGAAGTGCTTGCCGATTGCCAGTTCGGTTTTCGGACCAACCGGTCGACGCGGACGGCGCTCTACAGCGTGATTCACCAGGTGGTGCAGTCTCTGGAGAGGGGCGAGAGTCCTGCTGGGATCTTTTTTGACCTCAGCAGAGCATTTGATTGCGTCGATCACGACTTGCTGTTGGAGAGGCTGCAGGCTTACGGCATCAGGGGTGTTCCGTTGAGCTGGGTGGCTAGTTTTTTGACGGGTCGCAAGCAGTGCGTAGCGGTGGAGCGGATTGCGGATGGCGACGGCGGTTTTTGTTTTTCCGATTTTTTGGAAACTGACATTGGCGTGCCACAGGGCTCAATTTTGGGCCCTGTGCTCTTTATTCTTTTTATCAATGATTTATCCAGTTGGATCGCTAATGATGCCGGCCTTTGCTTATACGCTGATGATACCTCCCTGATTGTCTCTGCGGGAGGGGATGTTTTGGAGGAGGAATGCTGTAAAGGTGTCAATGAGGTCGTCGAGTGGTTCAACACCAACAGGTTGGCTCTGAACCCCTCTAAGACTAGCCTTGTAAACTTTAGAACAAAAAACGCAAAGTTTCTGACGGGTCACCTGTTGGTGAATAATGCATTGGTGGAATGGCGGGACAGCACCATGTTTTTAGGGGTGGTTTTGGATGCACGGCTGAATTGGAAAGAGCACTGCCATTCTCTGTCTGGGAAACTCCATTCTGTTTTGTACATGGTAAGAAATTTGAAATCCACCCTGGATGATGGTGCACTCCACCAGTTATATTATGCGCAAGTGGAATCGAGGTTGACGTATGGGGTGGGCTTATGGGGGTCCTCCTCATGGGCCCGAGACGTTTTTATCGCGCAAAAGAAAATAATTCGTGTCATTGCAGGCGTTGGCCCCACTTATTCTTGCAGGGAGCTCTTCAAGCATTTTGGATTTTTAACATTGCCTAGTATCTTGGTCCTTGATTTGTGTCTGTATGTTTTCGAGAACAGAGGCTCCATGTCTGTCGGTGGCGATCTCCACGGTTACGGCTCTAGATTCGGTGGGCAGTTACGGGCTCCATACCGGAGGCTTGGGCTCGGAATGATGGCACCCAACACTCTGGGTGTCAGACTTTTCAATAAGTTGCCTGAAAGCATCACTAAGCTCACTTCAAAAAAACAGTTCAAAAGAAAAATTAAAGACCTTCTACTTAAAGAATCTCTATATAGCCTGGAGGACTTCTTCTCGCAAACGTTTTAATGTGTATAATGTTTTTAAAGATATCTTATTTCCTTATTTATTTATTTATTTATGTATATATTTTGGTTTGACGTTTCTGATGTATACATATTTTTACACAGAATAAAAGATACTTACTTACTTACTTACTTACAAGTCGGCTTGTGCAGTCGATGACACACAGCAACATAAATCAAATGGAAGTAATGGAACGCATTTGTGCCGATGTGTGTTGACACAAGTAAGTCGGTAAATGGAAAGCGCCCATAGTGTATTGTAAAACTAGTGTTACAATGACGATTTTTGTAATACGACTGAGTTCGCTTAACGAGCCGCGAGGCGGTGAGTTAAGCAATGTAGAAGTTGTGAGACACGTTTTTCATATTACTTGTCCATTTCGCCTTAATTTACTTTGACTTGATAAAAATAAGAAAATGTACAAACTGATTTGATTTGATTTGTACAAAATGTACAAGCTGTCAATTATGACAGCCAAAACACTGGCACGAAGTGCTCTATTTTCAGTTGCACAAAGTAGCATTTTGTGACACTGGTGCTACAAAGTACAAAGTAGTCATAGTAGAATCGAAATAGTCAAATGAATTTGCACAATTTTGCAACCGTTGCTCTGGCGTTAATTTTGGCATAATGAATAGACCATTTCCACATGACGTCACACGCACGTGTCGAAAGGCTGATTCGGGGCAACGTCAAACATGATGGCAACTATACGTGACAGCTTGTCAAAACTTTGTGACACCAGTGACTTCCACACACCGACACCGACCAAGGAGGTTATACACCGACTGACAGATTGACATACTACCAATCTGACTGACGCACATGACTGACGTAGCCCACGTGCCCCGTGACAGATAGCGCAGATCTGACTGACGTTGCCCCGAATCAGCTGTTCAAGACGGAGCTGTGTGACGTCAGTGGAAATGGTCTATTGCCAATCTTTCCCGAACAAGAGTGAGCCCTCAAATTTGACATAATTATGACAGTTGGTGTCATAGCTATTTCAATCAGAAGTTCTATCACGCAAAAAAAACATCCTTTACTTTATAAATTCGTAGCGGCCGAACCAGGTTCGTGGGCCGAACGGAAAATGGTGGAAAATCGCGACCGCCGACTACAGCTTTATATTTTTGAGCATCATTTGGAGCCCTTTCTCGATATATCCTACCGGTTGTACATTTTCAATTGGAGAACTCGAGAAATTGAGGAAAGATTTGTTGGAAAATGTTCAGGAACCAGTTAATTGCCAGACTGTTTAAAAAAGGGGAAATTGGTTCACGGGATAAAAGGGGGTTTTTCAGACCTAAAAACTCGAAAACCGTTCCGATTTCGCCTTGAAATAAATATTTCATAGCACCCAACACAGGCCGAAGTTCGCTCTGCAGCTTAGTTAAATTCATAAAATGTGCAAGCTCTGTTTATCGGCCTGGAAAAACTTTGACATTTCTTAATTTTTGACAGATGAAGACGATTTTTGACATCTCAGATTTATCACTTATCGGGCGCTGCTTACTCTACCCTACTCTGTGTCAAATAGTTTGAGATGTAGGATGTTTGACTCTTCGGCAAATACGTAGGTTGAATAATGCGGATAGGAAAAAATGGAGGTATGCGTCCGGTCAGTGTGCGGACGAAAAGTTTTATGAAAACGACTGTTTTTCGAAAGTAAAAACGAATTGTTTGCAATTTCAGGCAACACCCCGAACGGTAGCAACCAGGGTGGTAGCAGCAACCCCGGCTTTTTGAACTGGATGAACCAAGGCGGCGGCCAGAACCAGGACGGGGGTCAGTGGCCGCGGCCGCCGCCTCAGCAGACCCAGGACAAGGGATTTCTCAAGTACGACTAGTTTTCTATTAGGATTTAAGAATCAAAAAAACTCACCCTCCCTTACCCCACAACCCCCACGCAACTTCCCATTAACCTCCTGCAAAGAAAAACCGACCGTAAGTAGCAAATTGCCAGACGAACAAGCTTCAAAAGTCACGAAACTCGTTCGCTTTTGAAGTTTGAACCACAAATTTAAAAGAATAATTAAAGAATAAAGACAACGCATATGTGTGTTGACGAAGCTTCCGGAACTGCCCGACCTTAAATAGCAAAATAGACGCGATGAGAATGAGAGCCACTATGATGAGTGAGAGCGAGCACGCCCCTTGTTGAATGTCTCCCTGATCCCCCCCAAAATCCTAACCAATAAAAAATTAACGCTAGTCAATTTCGATATATCTTATTGTATACACAACAACCGTTATTTTTGATAGTTTGATCGAGAATGTGCGCGTGATTTGTACATACTGAGCGGTACCAGAAGCTTCCTCACGTTTAAATAATTTTTACTGATATAAATCAATCTTTTTAATAAAACAAATCGTAATTATAAGCAGTAATGTTGTGGATATTTGGATTTTTTGTAGGAAAGAAGATGAGTGGCATTGTTTGCCTTTATTTATACAGTGTGCGTCTTTAGAGAAAATCTTAGCTCCCTAGGTCCTTTTCCCAAACCCCTTGCCACAACACACACACACAAGCGTATTTATGTGTATAGTAGCTATTATGCAAGAAAAAGTGGACAAAAGTGGAATTTTTAGATGAGTTTGGTGTTTCTCTCCTCTATATCATTATGACTTTTTTTATTCATTAGTAATATTATTATTATTATTTGTTTATAAGATAATGGGAAAGTGATTGTATTTTATGCGCCTGTATTCTGTTTGATGACTGGGTTTTTTTTTTATTAAATGTAAACGAGGTGATATACATATTATTATATGATTACTACTATTATTATCATTATATGAGTGCAGATATGAAGATACATGTGGTTTTTGTTATGATGAAAAATACCATGTTGTCTTTCCCTAGTTCCTTCAGCCCACTTCCTTTTTGCGTCTTATCTGATCTCTCTTTCTCTTCATGTGTAACTGTGTATGCCATGCGGTTTTTTCTCTCAATAAATCAAGAGTGTTCAGATGATGGGCCCAAGTGAGTGGTACTTGTGTATGGTAGCGCTGTTCTGAAATATGAGTGTGTCTCAGAAAACGACTGTGGTGATGTGATTCATGAGAGAGTAAGTTGGTGGGTTAGTACGATTTTTCAGTTGTCAATTTTGTAGTTACCTTACTACCTATTACTACTACTGCTGCATTTTGATTTGAAAATAGCAAACGGGAAAGAAACAGGACTGATTCGTTTTGTTTTTCTGTCCAGGTCGCTGCTGGCCGACTTCAGGATCGCCTTGATGGAGCTC
The DNA here is from genome assembly GCA_949128115.1 of Anaspis maculata. NCBI lineage: Eukaryota > Metazoa > Arthropoda > Insecta > Coleoptera > Scraptiidae > Anaspis > Anaspis maculata. Next base: position 25,419,748 of record OX421967.1, read on the forward strand.
TGCATGAGGATGTTGCGGAATAAAGATCTATTGAGAACAGAAAAAAGAAGTGTTTTATTTGTGAACTTTTAATAGCGTGACCCTTGAGAACAGGAAATGGGGTGGCCTTGCGTGAGAATGGCGGAGTCGGAAGACGCCCTTTGAGGTAAGTGACGACAGTTCTGTCAACTTTTATCTACAACTAAACTACTTAACAACAGAAGTAGTCATCCAAGTAGTCCTTTAAGTAGTCATCCAAAGAATTAAGTGAAGTTCAAAAGTGCCCTAGCTCTCAAAAGAATATGACTAATGGGTCCATGACACAAGCAACACACACTAATTAAAACGGCAAAATAGGCAAATCACTCAGAATGGCGTGTGGAATGATGATATGAAATGAAATTTGCAGAATTTTTTGCAAAAAAAAAAATGAAGGAACATAGCGTTCAAAGAACAGTTCAGTCTCTGGATGTTGTATTGTTGGTTACCTACATCACTCCAGTGGAAACAGAAGTGGAAATTAGAACACTTCCGGGGTACAACGACTCATCACTTACCAACAAAACAATGTTGTGCGTAGGCCGTAGGCGTAGCAAAGAAGAGTAGTACGACGTAAACAACACAAACAATTCAACTGCAAAGAAACTATAAGCGTGATCGTAATTTCCCCCTCGGTTGGGACTAATCATCGTGAGTAGGAAGCAACAGAGTTTGTTTCGTGGTTGTAAAAAGTGTTTAAAATGTGTCGCTCAAGTGTCATGGACCCTGACTAATGTGAAAGGTGTTTTTCCCCACTGTCTCTCACGGACCGAATTTCATTCCAAGTCCTCCACATTTGTTATACAGGGCGTCACGTAAGTTCCTGAAAAAACTAGAAATCTAGATGACTCCCAATTCCGAATAATTGATCCAGGAAGGTTGGTTGGAAAAATCATCTTGAAACGGTTTTTCAGTTTTCCGATTACCCTCTTTTTCAACTACAAGGTGACTTTGAAAAAAAGTAATTTTTTTTGTCATTGCTTTTTTTCCTTGTTGACCAATTTTGAAAGTCTTGAGAGTTATGTTGAAGCTAAAGGTTCAGGGAATAAGAACAGGGGTTCGACATTGATGCACGAGAAAAACTGGAAACAAGAGGCTGCACCAAAAGTGAGGCAAATCTGAGTAACCTCGGAAATAAACCTTCCCAATTTTACCTGTTGGGACTCGTCACTGGAAGCGGCACATTTCTGATTGAGTTGAAGAGTCAAAATAAAATTGTCAGAAGTAACAGACAGTGTGGGAGTCATGTGGAAAGTGCTTTGCAACGTCTTCCAGATCTGTGTACTCCCCGAATAACGGCCTCATGTCCCGCTAACGGCAAAAAAATTTGTTCACATCTGGGTTCGTGTTGGAATCAACATTTTTAACGTTTATAATCGATTTTAGAGCTTCTAATGGGACAAAGACCTTTACAAATACAAAAGTCTTACAACACGGGCGCAGAACAAAATTGAGCCATTGCAGTTAGAAGAGAAAAAGTGAAGAAAAGCCGTTTAAATTAGGTACTGTTGAAAATGCGTCGGTTTCTCACTAGGAGGATATAAGAATAGGGAGGGAGTATAACCCAGCTTGTGGGCGGGGGGAAATGAAGCCAGGAGACGTAAAAGCGGCTTCACAGAGCTTCGACGTGTCGCCAGCGACACTTCATCAACCAATAGGGAGCCAGAATCGGATGTATTCCCCTCTGTCGCCCACCCCTTCCATTTGGTGTCGCTGTGTAGTTAGGATTTTCCAACTACACAAACCGTGTCGCGTGTCGCTGGGTGGTTATGGACCGCATGCAGTCATCAGTCAATCATCGGCCGGTAAAGATTGCGTCAAGTTATTGACACGGACAGAAAATGATTGTGCACGATGGCACAGAATGACGGTTTAGGGTTCGCCTTCGGTCGCATTGCTCAAACTGCTCACCACGTTCACATGCTTCCTTTCCACGATAGCCTGTGCTGTACTTCTACGTTGCCTGCTAATCATGTTCCCACGAGACCAGAGATAAAGAAGCAGGCGAAAAGCACCCATTTAACAACCACACTTTCCGAAGCAAATCGCCTTTCAACATGGCACTTCCAAGGAAAAGACAATCAGATGAAACAATTTTTTGGGGGACATTGGAAATTGCTTGACATTTTCGAGCACGTGCGTTGTCAGCTTGGCAAATAAATTTCTATCAATCTATCAAATCCCGCCAACTCGTTCGAGGTTGCGAGCGACACCAATTTTTGCAGTCTTCTGTCGCCGGCGACAGCTGTGGTGTCATGGTGGGGGAATGTCGCCAGCGACACGTCGAAGCTCTGTGAAGCCGCTTTAAGGGCTCCCTTACTTAGCCTAAAAATGTCAAACTGAAAAGAGCAGTTTTCTTCGTAACCGTTGAACAGAAAAAATCGGGGAAGATGGCCACATGTAGATAAATATCATGAGTATAAATTGAATACTTCAGTTGGTTGATGAAACATGATTTATTTCCAAGAATTTGGAAAAAATTCAGAAACTTCAATGCTTATTACTGAATTTCTCAGTTTGTAAGACCCCACAAAAAAGGCAATGCATTTTAAAGTGTACCCTCAACATTCAGATTTCTTTCACTGCTATGACTATGGCAATTCCTTTCCTGGTTCAACGTGAAACCGCTTAGTTCCGGCAGTGGAGCCGAATTTTCTGTCGCATTGAAGGATAAGTTTTTGGGCGATTCCTATTTTTTACCGATTACAGGTCATGGTCAGTTTAGCTACCCTGAGACAGATGGCTCCGCTCGTACATTTGGAAATTTGAATGTCATCCACTGCAACTGTATCAGTCATGATGACAATCTAACGTCAATCTTTTGAATCGTGCTGTTAAACTATCCCCTGCTTCCTTCTTCCTTGCCAGTTATAGCCTGTTGTGATAGTAATAAAAACTTGAAGGCTGTATTTACCGCGTCAAAAGTGACCAAATTGGAGTGAAAAATGTTCAAAGAATCAAGTTCACAAACCAACTGATCTGCAAGTGAAAGATTTGGTGATAACAAGTAACTACAATATCCTGTTGTGTTGCGCGAAGGGGAAGATAATACCCCAAGGGCTGTCCAGAGGAAGGTTTACGACGCGACGGGGTCGTCATTTGAGTTTGTGGGTCGGCCGGATAACCTCCAAACTCAACAACTACCTAGTAGGTACGGTTGCGGACTCATAAAAGTTTACACCGATGACAATCGTGTGGCCATGCCCATTCAAAATTACGTCAAAACTGAATTAGCATGGCCACTCGATCGCCGTCGGTGTAAACTTTTATGAGTCCGCAACCTTACACTAGACGAACCCCCCGCGCGCGCAGACAGACCACTTGGCGTCTACTCCTGAAATTACTGCAAGAGTAGCCTTACTAACAAGGATTGCTCGGCTGAGAAAAACAGGACATGTGCAATATAATAATTCAATATAATAAAACTTTTTAGATCGTTGGGCAAGTCTGATTCTTCAGAAAAAATACTCAAAAATTCACGAAATTGTTTATATTCGAGAGATCATTCATCAAGAAGCGACAGCTTGTCCACCTAACACTACCGGCACAGCACAACCACCACCTTCACCACCACCACATCCAACCGCTCGCCGGCGCTCTTCTCTAGATCAATCACAATCTTCGTTGCCTATCGTCCTCCGCAAATCCGAAAGACCGAAAGCAGTCACAACGCTACTTAGGTCGACGACAGCGTCGACACAATGCCTCTTAGGCCCGTCACTTTGTCCCATCAGCGGCCTCAACTCAAGGACGATCACTATGAAGCCGGTCCCATTCCCCATGACTCCCCCTTCGATGAGCCTGGATGACACAAGGATTGTTCTTGCTTCTTTTTGCCACATCGACTGGGTTCCATCGTCGTTTTATCCACTGTGAGGTCCTCTGGGTTCCTCACGGTAATGACAACTCAATTTTAGGTTGATAACGATAGCCAACAATAGACGGCTAGCCGATGGCTAGCGGCGGTAGCATCAGGCGGTCCCGCGGGCCGTTGAAGAAATAGAACGTTTAATAGTAGTTGTCACAATGACAAATTCTGAAGTTGTCAGGATCCTTGGAAACGTCAGGGTTGGCTATCACGGCGGCCAAGTTCGTGCGGCAGCCTCACACGTGCTGTTTTTTAGGCCAAAAATGCGGGTGACTGGCAGTCCATATTAATTTTGAAGTTCGTGCATTACAGGCATGTGCGGGCGCGCCATCTGTTGATCGATAGCAGTAACTCAGTGATAAGAGTTCTATTATGATTGACCAGTGTACATGTTGCCGGAGCATCTCGCGCCATCTGTTAATTAATAGCAGTAGTTCAGTTGTGCAAGTTCTATTCTGTGAAACCAGCGTACACGTTGCTTTCGCCTCCCGTCACCAGGCTGCAGCATCTGAGTTATATGAAGTCATTCAGTGACACAAGCTGCTTTTAGGTTATGGTAAGGGCACCCTTAAGGGGTGAGGTAGCATCTACGCCCAAATATTGCATCTAGTGTCGAGAGCCTTTTGACTTTTGTGATTTAAATTGACGTTATTGAAATAATTTGAAACTATTTGAGGTTATTGAGATTTTTTGGTTGACATAAAATGAGTCCTGCCTGATATCTTTTATCCTTGTGCCTGGATCTTGTTTGGATGGTGCTTCATCTATAAGAGCTGAATAGATCTAGGAGGATATAAGAATAGGGAGGGAGGGTTCGTCATAAAAAGTGAAGCCATGGAAATGTCATATCCGCCATCTTTGTACGCCCAAAATTTTTATCACTTTACCATTGAAACTGAATATTGCCACGTCAAGTTCTGCGAGCTGTCGCTATTGTCAGTGTCAGTCTATGATGCTTTGTGCTGCACCCATGGACCTGTATTTAAAATGGACTGCTGATCACCCTACCCGACCAAACAACAAATGACGCCACAGCACAGTGGGCCGATAGCTCAGTTTAGCGTGGCGAAATACCCGGCATTTCTGGGTGTTTGGGGGTAGAGGCACAGAATAGCGTAGAGGTTCGAATCCCACTACGGGTATTTTTCTTTTATCTTTTTTCTGGAAGATTTTTTTGGAGATATTATTATTTATTCTTGAAGTACTCATCATAACTTATACACTGCTAAAATTTCACTCCATTATCGTAAAGAATTGAAAAAATATAGCAAGAATAATGAGTAATGCAACTTTTCTTGAAAAATTCATATCTCCCAAAACCGCAAGTAGATGCAAATGGGAATGGCAACATAAGGAAGAAGAACCTTTCTCCCATATAAAGTGGCTGTTCACTTTGTGTTTCTTTTTGTTTCTCATGTGATTTATTTTTCTTTCCAAAGCTGTGGTTCTAATCTCAGTCCCTGCAACTTTTTTCTTTTTCTTTTCTTTTGAAGGTAACTGAGGAGTTATTTCAACTTATTCTCAAAGTAATCATCATAGCCCATGAACTTCCCTAGCTTCACTTAATTATCAATGATCATAAAAAAATACAGCAACTTGAACAATACAACAATGCATTAAAACACAACTTTAAAAAAATAAATAAATCACATAAAGAACAAAAAGAAACACAAAGTGAACAGCTACTTTATATAGAAGTGAGGTTTTTCTTTCTAATGATGCCATTCTCATTTGCGTCTACTTGCGGTTTTGGGAAAAATGAATTTTTCAAGAAAAGTTGCATTACTCATTATTCTTGCTGTATTTTTTTATTCTTCATGATAAAACCATGATTCAAAACCGCGAGTAGATGCAAATGGGAATCGCATCATTAGAAATAAGAACGTTTCTTCTATATAAAATGGCTGTTCACTTTGTGTTTCTTTTTGTTTTTTATGTGATTTATTCATTTTTCCAAAGTTGTGTTCCAATGCATTGTTGTATTTGTTCAAGTTCCTGTATTTTTTTTATGATCATTGATAATCAAGTGAAACTAGGGAAGTTTATGGACTATGATGATTACTTTGAGAATAAGTTGAAATAACTCTTCAGTTACCTTCAAAAGAAAAGAAAAAGAAAAAAGTTGCAGGGACTGATATTAGATCCACACCTTTGGAAAGAAAAATAAATCACATGAAAAACAAAAAGAAACACAAAGTGAACAGTCACTTTATATGAGAGAAAGGTTCTTTTTCCTTATGTTGCCATTCCCATTTCCATCTACTTGCGGTTTTGGGAAATATGAATTTTTTAAGAAAAGTTGCATTACCCATTATTCTTGCTATATTTTTTCAATTCTTTACGATTATCGAGTGAAATTTGAGGAGTGCATAAGTTATGATGAGTACTTTAAGAATAAATAATAATACCTCCAAAAAAATCTTCCAAAAAAAAGATAAAAGAAAAATACCCGTGGTGGGATTCGAACCTCTACCCCCCAACACCCAGAAATGCCGGGAATTTCGCCACGCTAATCTGAGCTATCGGCCCACTGTGCACAGGGGCGCTACCATTATCGTTATCATAACAGAAGTTCTCAAAAGATTATAGAAAATCTGCAACTTGCATCGGCACATTTTGTACTATAAATATTTATGGATATAATATTATTTTATGATAACAGATTCAATTTACAATAATATGTTTTTTTCTTCGAAAGTAGCCATCAGGTTTATTTCGTTTCGAAGAACTCATCGCAAGTTTGCAAGTTGAAACAGTCATGAAGTTTTGAGAGCCACTGTCTTGCGAATTTATCGAAGGTTGCTTCAAAAGTTCAAAATCAACGCAGTTGCGATCAGGGATCACGGTTGCGATTTATCAGCTTTGCACCAGAAAGCGTGCATGATCCCTGTACCAGAAACGTCATTTTGACAGTTTCGTTTTTTTCAACGTGGGAAGTTTTCGGATTTGTGGTGTCGAATTCGAATTTGGTGTGTTTTATAATGTTCTAATTCGTTTGATAAGAATATTTTGTGGATTTCATCACTTATTATCCGTAGTTCTGCGAAAGAAAATGCACAGTAGAAGGGGCGCAAGCACTGTGATTTCGGTAGCACAAACCACAGCTACTTCCAGCTCGGGCCTTGAGAGTGTTTTCGTTTCACAAGTAAGATTGCCGTCAATCAATTATTGGAATTCTACTATTTCGTTACAGAATACAGAAAAACACAAACAACGGCGAGTGCCAGCCATTGGGGAACATAAACAAAAAAGCCAAACGGCCTAGTGCTCAACAGCACACCGTGTATTCAACACACTTCAGTTAACAATTTTTGACACGGATCATCGTCCCTTCTATTGAATTACCGGAACCTACGAACACATGTACGTACAAAACGCTGCAAGCGACCGAAAGAAAACGGCTATGCTTCGCAAGCAAATTTGAAATTGTCATTTTGACACCTAACCTAAACTTTACATTGCGATGTCATGTCGCCATCAGAGAAAAGTCATTATAGCAGAACGGTCAATATTAATTGTGGAAAATTAAAGTCCCTAGGGATAACGAACATGTCGGCATTCTACTGGAGTCATGGCGATATACGGTATTATAAGTCCAGTTTAAGTACAGGTCCATGGCTGCACCCAAGGAGGTTATAATTATAGCAGGAGGGAACATGAGCTCAAAAAAGTGAAGCCGTGTGACGTCACGTTCTGGGTATGCAACCCGTAAGTTATGAACCACACGAAGGCACACGACCACGAGTCACAGAGGTCCATCCCACAGAATCATGAATCTGTCACTGCGAATAGCGTAGTGACAGAATCAGTCAGTTTTTGTGTTTGTGTTTTTCCTTTGCCAATTTCTCATTTTCATAATGGCGGAATCAGTAGCTTTCGTGGCTTTTGGATGCCGAGACCACTAGCGGTCACCGCCCAGAAAGAAATTTTTCGAGCAGAAAAAGCAAAATGGCATAGCGTAGCAGAAATGGAAAGCAGAACAGAAGGAACAAAGACGAACAGAAGCAGGTGCAGATAAACAAGCTACAAGACTCTAGATATGCCAAACCAAGAATACAAAGAGCTACAAGGCAAAGTGCCTAGATGCACGCTTAATCCAAACGTGAAGGCTGGAAGCAGCGGTTTGCAAGGTTGTGGTGTGGTGATGGGGTACAGACGAGTAGCTACTGGAAGCTAGGTACCAGGGTATATCATGTTGTGGAAAGGAGTGAGGCGATGGAGCACTTGAGGTCATGTCAGGAATCGCTGAAGGAGGGCAGAACTCTGAGGCAATTGTTGGGAGATGACGAAAAGGGGCTGAAATGGATGACAAAGATTGAAAGAAAACAGAAGAGGTGCAACACTGATGATGACAAGATGTGGCAGTCGAATTTTGTTTTATATTTATCAACATCCTTTTATTTTGCGGCGTAGTGTAAATAATACAAATAAAAATGTAACATTCTCATAAAATATCAACAATAAAACTCAGTTTTTTCTTGACATTAAGGCCCGTATTCATAGTCAGATCTTATATATAAGGTGGTCTTAAGACCATGTTTATTTAGACACAGACTTGAACTAAGATATGGTTTTATACATTTAGTTATCATCTTGGGAATATTCAATAACATAATCAAATACACCTACATATTCTTAAGGTTGTGTTTGGGAAAAATCGGCGTTTCAAAATTGAATAAGGTCGTCTCAAGACATAAGATCTGACTATGAATACGGGCCTTTGTATCAAATTTTTCTTGATGTATGAACTTTCTCTAGTCCGGACGCTAAGGTCAAAATTTAGGGGGCACCCTTCACTTTTATAACAAGCAATGCCACTTGGCATACCTGTTGCCGAGAACATGTTTGACCGATTAAGATCAGGAGCCAAAGTCGTAAGTGAAGCAGGCGCCGTATACAGGGTGTCGTATAGAAAAAAAGTGAAAAATTCCTTTACCATTAACCGAACCAGATGGATTCACGTGAGTAGGCACATATATCCACTATATATTACCCATCAAGGAAGAGTCAACAGTTTTGAAAAATCTTTAGCGGTTCCTGAAATATTCCGGAAAACTGAATTTTCTTCTAAATATTTTATTTCTTGGTAAATCAGTGAATTTTCAAGATATCGAAGTGCAACTTGGTAAGTTTACGGCAAGTATTGTAATGAATAAAAAAGGATCAGGAGCCAAATGCAGGGCCTGCTATTTCCAAAAGTAAGACAGTCAACTTTTTTTTTCCTCGTGACCGCCATCTTGAATCTCCGTTTTACTCAACAGTTGGAAAAGTGACAGTCGAATGTGAGAATGTTGGCATTCAGTCACCCTATTATGAATAAAATGGCCTTGGAGCAAGGTGAGGGTGTCTTCATCGAGAAAACATCGTCACCCAAGGTTTTCATGGTAATACGCGTTTGCAGCGCCTGTGATGGCTAATAAGAGATTTGAAAGAGCAGAGTGAGTTTTTTGTCACAATCCTACATTCATTTTGATCTGAATCATCAAAATTCATGATGATCTGTTCAAAGGTAAACTCTTGATAGCTTGCTGAACAAAATAGGTGGCGCTTTTTGTGAGAAATGCAAAAAAATCGGGCTATCATTATCTTGTTATCCTTAACGAAGAGCAGGCTGTTGTGAAAAACTGAAACAAATCAACGCTGGAATGTTTTGTGAGATTGTAGCCCATATTATTGAGCCAATAAATGTTGGACACATGCGTCCGGTTGCCAGAGAGAAGACTTGGAAGGCGTGCATGCAGAAAAATATACAAAATTTTTATTCACATATTTCATTCAGAAACCCACCAAAAGTTGATGACTAACAATATTACATCTATTTTGAGATTTAGTACCAAAATTTATCATCATCGATTCAGAGACAACATTTTGGTAGCTTTCTGAGAATAATACGTGGCTCAGAACTTGGAAAAAACTTTCTGCATGCAAGTCTTTCATGTCTTCTCTCTAACAAAGGGACGCATGTGTCAAACATTTTATGGCTCAAGATTATAGGGTTGACTCTCCCAAAACATTTCAGCGTTGATTAGTTTCAGTTCTTGCAATAGCCTTCTCTTAGTGAGGGATGACATGATGATGATTGCTCGATTTTTTTTGCATTTTTCACCAAAAAGTGCCACATATTTCGTTCAGAAAGCCACCAAAACTTTACCTTTGGACCGATCATCATGAATTTTGGTAATTCAGCTCATAATGAATGTAGGATTGTGACAAAGAGCTCACTCTGCTCTTTCAAATAAAGCTCTTTCTCGATAAAGAGACCATCACCTTGCCTCAAGGGTATTTTTATAATAATAGGGTGACTGGATGTCAACTATCTCACATTCGGTTGTCATTTTTTAATTTGTTGAGTGAAACGGATATTCAAGATGGCGGTCGCGAAGAAAAAAAAGTTCACTGTCTTATTTCTGGAAATGGCAGGCCTTGCATTTGGCTCCTGATCGGTTTTGATTCATTACCATACTGGCCATAGAACTACGAAGTTGCACTTCGATATCTTGAAAATTCACTGATTTACCGAGAAATAAAATATTCAGAAGAAAATTCAGTTTTTCAAAAATATTTCAGGAACTACTCAAGATGTTCCAAAACCGTTGACTCTTCCTTGATGGGTGATATATTGTGAATATATGTGCCTATTCACGTGGATCCATCTGGTTTGGTTAATGATATACGAATTTTTTACTTTTTTTTTCTATATGACACCCTGTATACGACGCCTGCATTGCTTGCGACTTTGGCTCCTGATCTTAATCGGTCAAACATGGTCTCGGCAACAGGTATGCCAAGTGGCATTGCTTGTTATAAAAGTGAAGGGTATTATTTATACCTTAACATCCGGACTACTCATCGTCTCTTGTCTTCAGCGAGCGTTCTTCCTTTATTCCAGCTCAGTCAATTTACTGTTATTTATTATACTGTTGCGTCCTATGCTTCTTTTTGTCTTTCCTGATTTATTATTCCTGTCATTCTCGCTTATCGTTCTACTGGTCTATCTTCGTTCATGCTCTCTAGGCGTCCTCAGCAACTCAGTTGTCTCTTATCTACAAATTTTGTTGCAGGCCTCATCTTAGCTCTTTTCTTACTCGGGGTTAAGAATTGTGTCTCCTCAGTATTTTTTTTTACTCCGTAGACGCATACTTCATCCCCGTTGCTTCACGCTCCTTCTGCATTCTCTTAGATAAGACCACCATGTCTCACCTGTGAGTCATCAGTCAGTACCAGTCAGTACTGATCTGAAAATCGTATTATAGGTACCTACTTTCAGCTTGGTCTTCTTTGTTACTTCTTTTTTATTTATTAGTGTCTTAGTAGTACATATTACTGGTGGTATTCTTGTACAGACTTTTTATAGCACTAGTTAGTTTCTTTTTCACTCCTCGTTGCTCTCTGAATTTTTTGATGCATTGTGAAGATGAGGCTTTGCACGCTACCTTTTTATCGGAGTCCACTTTGAGTGTTCAGCAACGTTGGCTCTATTGTCTCTTTCAGTTTCTTTCCCAGTAGTTGTATATTTTCATTGGCATGTTCAGCAAGGTGATGCATTTATGGTTTGCACACTCGTTAAGAACCCCCTTTTCTTTTCTATGCTTTATATTGTAGATTTCCCGCAGCAATCTTTTTCCCTCTTCTCCCAAAGCTATTTATTATCTCTGATGTAAATTTATCATGTCCAGGAGCTTTGCCGTTTTTCAGTTTCAGGAATGCTTTTGTTCTTTCCGGACTTCTGTTAGCGTCCCTTCATTTCTGTCTTCGATCGTATTTTCTTTGTTAATGTCGTCTTCAGCAGTCTACCTTGGTTGTGCACTCAGTAACTCTTGGAAATATTAACTCCATCTTTCCATTACTTCTTCAGAGACCACCAGTAGTGCTCGATCCTTCCTTATTGATTATGGAATGTTCTGGTGAGGTTCAGAGATCTTGAATATGGAAAAGTTATTTTCAATTGTAAATTTTCAAAGAGATTTACTCAAGTTACAATAATAATTCTTGGGCCAAGCAGTATCGTTCTTCTGATTCATCATTATTCTGTGGTTTTTCAATGCCTTTCATCATGGTGCTCTAAACTAAGATCTAGGCCTCCTAAAGCTAAGCCTCACATCATATCCATTTCATCAAATCATCACCTATGCACAAAAGAACTTGAAGGTTGACTGGGTCGAGGCGGTTATACTTCAAGTGACTTTTTTCTTTGTTCACTTTCTTCTTGAGTAAAAGGCAGTATCTTCTCTTCGATCGTGCATGTGGAATCCAAAAATAGGCATCCTTGAATTTGGAAAGATAAAACCAATATTATCAAAATTTTGTGGCATTTTGACTCTCAATTACCTAGGAATTGACTTGCTTCCATTTTATAAGTATGAATTATCCAGTGTAGGTGCACACTAGTACAACACACACGTAGGTCCGTACGCACAATATTGGTAACTGTACTAGGTTAAATAGGTAGGTACACAGCAGCTGTGCACTGGGCAGTGCAAGAGGCATATACTTTGGCTTGCTCGAGCTTTCCATTTGTTTGGTCTTCCATGAGTTTGCAAGGCGGTTATGTCCTTTTTAATTCGGCACTGGACAAGGGCACACGTCGTAGAGGATACAATCAAATCATTTGGAGCTGCAAAATCTTGAATTGGGCATATTCGTAACTTCAAAATTTATTGTTCCAGGTTCACTTACTTGTGCAACAGTATTTTCTAGTTTGAATTGTTTTCTGCTTGGAAAAACTGTCTCTGAACGGCGATCGCTGTGGTTTTCACATTCAAAAACCTCAAAAGCGATTGAAAATGCCACATTGAAGAGCGAAACTGACAAATGAAAAAAATTAACCACAAAAACGAATGATATGCTGTCACTTTGCTGTATAATTCTGTGGGATAGACCTCTGTGATTCGTGTGCCTTCGGGTGGTTCATAACCTACGGGTTGCATACTCAAATACATGATTTCCCCTCACCCCGTTCCGCATCAAATTTCCTCGCCTACAAGCTGGGTTACGTTCCCTCCTTATATTCTAACCTCCTTGGCTGCACCAGATCCAGCCACATCCTTCCTAAATATGATCGTTGGATAACATAAAGGAATTTCATCACAGATTTCACCTGCTTCTACTTATTATCATTTTCGTCACTAACTTCGTGGTAGGTGATAGTCCGTAGCAGGATAGAAATTCCAGCAAGATAGATACCCAGGTGGGTAGTTTTCATTGTAATTTTGCCATGAACCTTGAAGTCTACACAGGCCTTAAAATTGGCTGATGATGAGGTTTCCAGAGTACCTACCTCCTATCACTGTTCAGTGTAGATCACAGAATGTAGATCATCATTAGGTGTATTAACAATGCTGACCTCACAAATACGTGGTAGAATCTAGGAGGAAAGAATCGAACTGCTCATTTTCTGCTCATTATTTTTGGAATTTGCTGGTCATTCTCATCCTTGCCTAACATTCTACTGAAACATCAGGCGACCCCATACTACAGGTAGGCATCTCCCCTTCGGCAGCTCCGGCTCGCATTGATGGGATAGGTATTCTTCATACATGATATTGTATCCAGCGCACGTAGCCTCTGTCTTTCCCACACCTAGGAAAGCTGATCTATTCAGCTCCTATAGATGAAGCACCATACAAACAAGATTCAGGCACAAAGATAAAAGATATCAGGCAGGACTCATTTTATGTCAATCAAAAAAAAATCTCACTAACCTCAAATAGTTTCAAATTATTTCAATAACGTCAATCAATTCACAAAAGTCAAAAGACTCCTGTAACTAGATGCAATATTTGGGCGTAGTTGCTACCTCACCCCTTACGTCTCCTGGCTTCATTTTCCCCCGCCCACAAGCTGGGTTATACTCCCTCCCTATTCTTATATCCTCCTAGGAATAGATCAGCTTTCCCAGGTGTGGGAAAGACAGAGGCTACGTGCGCTGGATACAATATATCATGTATGGAGAATATCCTCGAGAATATCCCATCAATGCGAGCCGAAGCAGCCGAAGGGAAGATGCCTACCTCTAGAATGGGGTCGCCCGATGTTTCAGTAGAATTTTAGGCAAGGATGAGAATGACCAGCAAAGTCCAGAAATAATGAGCAGAAAATGAGCAGTTCGATTCCACCCTCCTAGATTCTACCACGTATTTGTAAGGTCAGCACTGTTAATACATCTAGTGATGATCTACACTCTGTGATCTACACTGAACAGTGAAGAAGGTACCCACCTATTCTGGAAACCTTATCATCAGCCAATCTTAAGGCCTGTGTAGACTTCAAGGTCCATGGCAAAATTACAATGAAAAGTACCTAGTATATAGGTACCCCTATCTTGGTGGAACTCCTACTGCTACGGACTATCACCTACCACCAGGGCTGGGCGGTATTTCAAATACAAGTATTTGAAATACGTATTTGAAATACATTCAAGTATTTTGTATTTTGTATTTAAATACATTTGATTGAGAAGTATTTGTATTTTGTATTTTGGAATAGTTCAGGCAGCTAGTATTTCGTATTTTGTATTTTAAATACATTTTTCGGAAAAGTATTTTGATTTTCAAAATACAAAATACAAAATACATTTGTTTCCTATGCTCTTTAGTCTGTTCGGGCCAAAATTGTTCTGATAATAGTATATTCACCCCATTCACATTTCTTGCTTTTGCACACTATCTGGAATCGATAATGAGTTCGATTGCAGCTTTTACGTTTTACTGGTAAGTGCATCCTACTGTCAGCCACGAGAGGTTCCATGTCGGATGTCGGACAATATTTTCGAAAAGCTGGTTGTCCCCAAAGGAAATCAACATTTGTTATTTTAAAGAATTGATGAATGAAGTAAGGAATAGGTTCAAATATGATGTTTTCTTCACTTTGTGTTTATTTTATTTGTCTTTTCATAGTTCATAATAATTTACTTATTGTTGCGACTGAATCAATGAAGTGTTCCAATTGAAATACTTGCATTTTACGGTTTTTCCAATAAAATGGTTGAAATACGCAATAAGAATGTATTTTGTATTTTGTATTTGGAATACTCTAGGTTGTATTTTGTATTTTGGAATTTTTTAGTTTTCCAAAATACGTATTTTGTATTTTGTATTTCAAAGACATTTCAAGAAGTAGTTTGTATTTTGTATTTCGACTATCTTGGATCGTGTATTTTGTATTTTGTATTTAAATACATTTTTCGAAGTATTTTGCCCAGCCCTGCCTACCACGAAGTTAGTGACGAAAATGCCAATAAGTAGAAGTAGTAGTAGTAGCCGCTCTATGAAATTACGCAACGCAGCCGCAGCCGCAACGCAGGTTTCTGATTGGCTCGCAAGCCTTTCGCGTCGTTGCGATGGCTTTGCGAATACCTTGCGAGCCAATCAGAAACCTGCGTTGCGGCTGCGGCTGCGTTGCGGTTGCGTTGCGAATTTTCATAGAGCGGGCATTAAGGAAGGATGTGGCCGGATCTGGTGCAGCACAAGCGTCATAGACGGACACTGACAAGACCGACAGCTCGCAGAAATTGACGTGGCAACACGTGGCAATATTCAGTTTCAATGGTAAAGTGATATAAATTTTGGGCGTACAAAGATGGCGGATATGACATTTCCATGGCTTCACTTTTTATGACGGACCTTCCCTCCCTATTCTTATATCCTCCTAGGTTTCTCATCACTGTGTGATCGTTTCCAACGTTTCCAGACAGGTGTCTTGTTGGGGTGGTGCCTCCATCAAATGTATGCTGGAGTTTTTCTGTGTGGGTGAAAGAGGTTCATGTCCTGGCCTCCAGTTTATGGGCTGCCCTGTCCCCTTTTCATCATTTTTTTTTTGAGGGGGGCGGGGGGTCATGAGAGGTGGAAGATTGGTAGATAGTTTTCATTTGCGGTTGCCAACACTACACAACACCTTCCACTGATACCAATCCCAGTAACATCTCATCCCCTCCATGTGATCAACTTTGGCTCATGGCATCAGTGTCAATAATGTATCAATAAAACAATCGACAAATTATGGTAGCTTTTGTTTACTAAAAAAATATTTATAATATCAATAATACATATATACCGATCAGCTTTTAAATTCAGCACTAGAACGGTAATTTTCTCACGCCAAGTTGGCAATTCTGCGATAATTAGGGATGCTCAAATTTGTAATGTTGGATCACTTTTTCCCTAGATGACCTTGAATTTGTATTGTCAATCGAGTACAGCGCTGTTGCAAGATTGTATAAACGTTGAAGGCGTCTTGATTTTGGTAGATTTTCGCCAGTTCAAATGGGCGACTGGTGGAATTAGGCCAGTCAAATTAGAACAAATTTTTCCGTTTGAGGGAAAAAACTGTTGGAGTTTTGGAAATTTGATAGTTATGTCCGGTAAGGTGTACTGTTAAACATACTAAAAGTCCCCAACTCTACCTATTGAGCTCGAGCCGCCATCTTGGAAAAATGGTCCTTCGATCCAATTTTCTGCTCATATTCCGCTAATCATCAGAGATATTCAATCAAGTTTCATAAAAAATCAAGGCTATAAAATTGCCCACAAAAATTGTTTCATACCGATTTTTTTCTCGTATATGTTGATATTAATAAAATTAACTTAACAAAAAAAAAACAAAAATTTAGCGATTTTTTGCCTATGGCTAAAGATATTGTCTTCAAAATTTGTGAAGATGTTGGCAGTCTACATCAAAGCTAAACGTGACAGTTGAGATAGAAAAAAAAATTGCGAAAATATTTTTTATTTTTTTTTTTTAAATTAAGCAAAAATTTGGTTTTCGAGTTTGACATTTCCAACAGGGCGGAGTAAAGGTTTCAATCAAACATCAATCAGTTTTGATATTTACATATTGTAAGACAAGATTTCATCAATATTGTGCCTTCACGATCTTCTGGAATGCTCGATATGAATTAAACAGAAAGAATAATCGCTAAGTCCAAAAAGTGTTGTCGATTGGTTCTGAAGGAAACATTTCGAAACAAAAGACATCAGCAAAGGATATACAGAAGGTCCAAAGGTTATTCAACTGTATATGACCCCCATATTGAGGTGCCTTATCCAAAATAGTACAAAAGAATCAATCAAAATGTTAAAATCCACCCTGTATAACGAAAAGTAACGATACAAAATGGAAGTAGTAAAGCATACCTGGTGTCAAAAATACAGCCTTTACATTGCTGAAAAAAAGAACTAAATTGATCGATTTATTTGAAAGTTATTAGTCCTCAAACTTGACATTACAAATTTCAGCCAGTGAAATAGGGAAAAGTAGAGAGAAGTAACTGTCGGAGTTTCAGAAATTTGACAGGAATGTTCGCTAAGGTATACTAATAAACATACTAAAAGTCCCCGCCACTACCTGTTGTGCTCGAGCCGCCATCTTGGAAAAATGGTAATAAATTTGATCGAAGGACCATTATTTCAAGATGGCGGCTCAAGCGCAACAGGTACTGGCGGGGACTTTTAGTATGTTTATAAGTATACCTTAGCGAACATTCCTGTCAAATTTCTGAAACTCCGACAGTTACTTCTCTCTACTTTTCCCTATTTCACTGGCTGAAATTTGTAATGTCAAGTTTGAGGACTAATAACTTTCAAATAAATCGATCAATTTAGTTCTTTTTTTCAGCAATGTAAAGGCTGTATTTTTGACACCAGGTATGCTTTACTACTTCCATTTTGTATCGTTACTTTTCGTTATACAGGGTGGATTTTAACATTTTGATTGATTCTTTTGTACTATTTTGGATAAGGCACCTCAATATGGGGGTCATATACAGTTGAATAACCTTTGGACCTTCTGTATATCCTTTGCTGATGTCTTTTGTTTCGAAATGTTTCCTTCAGAACCAATCGACAACACTTTTTGGACTTCGCGATTATTCTTTCTGTTTAATTCATATCGAGCATTCCAGAAGATCGTGAAGGCACAATATTGATGAAATCTTGTCTTACAATATGTAAATATCAAAACTGATTGATGTTTGATTGAAACCTTTACTCCGCCCTGTTGGAAATGTCAAACTCGAAAACCAAATTTTTGCTTAATTTAAAAAAAAAATTAAAAAATATTTTCGCAATTTTTTTTTCTATCTCAACTGTCACGTTCAGCTTTGATGTAGACTGCCAACATCTTCACAAATTTTGAAGACAATATCTTTAGCCATAGGCAAAAAATCGCTAAATTTTTGTTTTTTTTTTGTTAAGTTAATTTAATTAATATCAGTAGATATGAGAGACAAATCGGTATAGAGCAATTTTTGTAGACAATTTTATAGCCTTGATTTTTAATGAAACCTAATTGAATATCTCTGATGATTAGCGCAATATAAGCAAAAAACTGGATCGAAGGACCATTTTTCCAAGATGGCGGCTCGAGCTCAATAGGTAGAGCTGGGGACTTTTAGTGTGTTTATCAGTACACCTTACCGGACATTACTGTCAAATTTCCAAAACTCCAACAGTTTTTCCCCTCCAGCTTTCCCTATTTGACTGGCCTAAATGTTTTTTCCAAGGTTTTTTCAAATAAAATAATAAATTACGTTGAGGAAACTGTTCTAATTTTTGGTCAAAAATAAAGGTCAATAGCTGATATCTAAAATTAATCTGTGCCTTTTAAATTTAACACTAGGTGATAGATTTTACAAGCTCTCGAAGGTAATAATCGAAAATTTCACAATTTTTCTGAATTAATTGCTATGCCTGTACTAAGGATACAATATTAGTGACAACGTAAATCAACTTATATAGTGCAATAGTACCTAGTATCACTATATGTAGGTACTTAAGATACATTGATACTATAACTAAATATATACAACCATTCTTGAAAACCTGTGAAATGAATTAACTTCAGCTACAGCATTCGCTCGAAGATCTATAGGAAAACCACAGAAAAACTGCTCGACGTAGCTTTAATGCAAAAAAAAAGGAAAAGATGTCAGCGAGGCTGATATCAGTGGCCATCTTAGGGAACAGAGGGTAGAGTAGATGCAGCAAGTGGGCGAGTGCGAAGTTGACGATGGAGATGTTCAGGAACTACAGGTCTAGCTCAGATGCAGTTTTTGATAGCCATTGTCCGCGGACACCTACTCCGCGACGATGTGGTTCATGGTCTGGTTCTCAGTTCCACACTCAGAACTCGGATCTTCTACATATCCTCACTGATAGAACTGAAATCTGCATTTTCCCTGCCCTGTTCGTATCCTATTGAATCCATACTTTCCTTGGAAGGGAGAAGCTCTTCGGATCCTCTACAATCGCTCTGTTCTTGACGGCGGCTTCAGTATCCCATATTTCCTTCCAGTGTCTTTTCATCTCGAAATCTGCAGCATGGATTTTTGGCTGCGATGTTCAAAATTGGCAGCCAGAAAGTCTGGGTAGATTTGACAACTCCAGCAATGATTCTCAATGCTTGGTTAAGAATAACGTCAATGATGTTGTGTGTGTGTGTGCTATTCATCCAAACAGGAGCGTAGTATTCCGCTGTCGACTAGACCAAGACAATGGTGGATATCCGAAGAGTAGTGGCGTCGACACTCCATGTAGTTCTCGCAAGTCTCTGAACCAGGTTCATTCGTGTCTTCGTCTTGGCAGTGAGTCTCTCCAAGTTGATCTTGAAGGATAATGTTTGGTCGAAGGTCCCACCGAGGTACTTGGAGTGGGACTGTGCTGCAGATGAAGTCCGGCCATCAAAGCTGACATTGAGGTGACGAACTGCTTCTGTCGTTCAGATGAATGGCTCTAGTCTCTATCTCCAGAGAGTTCGGATTCAATCCTCATTTCTGAAAGATGACAAAATTCTGTTGGAAAATCGTAATACATATTTATTATGTGCAGAAATATCATAGTGAAAAATCACAGAATCGGCGGGTTTTTATTTTGCACATCTGTGTTATTTGTCCAAAAAGTTCGTTTTCAGTTTTGACAAAAAAATACAAGATAAAACTTTGGATCAAGTTTTCATTTTTGGCTGGTTATAATCTACTCACTGTTCGACTGAATTGGTTCAAATTCATTTCATGGCTTGTCTCTGTTGACAGAAGGGCTGGCCTAAAAAGCTAAAATTACAGAAGCCAACTTTTTTCAATCGAGTCACATCGCAGGTCAACCATTAAATTTGCCTTAATATGGCTCGAACCCGATAACAGTATTCCCAAAAATGTAAATTTGACCAAATAACACAGGGATACATTTTTCCGAATCTGCGGCCCTAGACTTTGATTTACCCAGTAATTCTTGACAAGTTTTAACAGAGGAATATTGCTGGTAAATCTAAACAAAATTGAAATCCCCTATCTGCCATTGGTCTATGTAACGTTAATGAATAACCTTATAGCGTGGAGACCTCAGGTGATAATAAGCGCCGCAAAGCAAGAGCGCCTTTCTCTGGTGGTGATTCATGCGTGGCCCCAAGCCGTTGGTAATTTGTGGAAATTCCCTGGAATCCCGTGGCTATCCATTTAATTTGAAGAAATCGTTTCCGGTGGAAATCCCGTGGCAATCCCGTGGCAATCCATCACAATCCGTTGAACGTTCTGATGTCCCAGTAATTCACCCGAGGATTCACCCCATGATCATTTGCATCTGAAGTCAACTTTGAATGAAAGAAAAAATTTACATGAACTTAAGTACTCAGACAAGAGTGTTACTCGTACTTACCTTATAAATATACAGGCAGAACCATGAATATAGCAATAGCAGAACCAAGGGCAGAACACTTAATGAAATTTTCCCAGGAATGTAAACAACTATGACACTCACCTGACATCATGACAAACAACGGCCAAGGCAACAGGGCAGCGGATATGATGCAAGGAGACGCCAGAACTGGCATTTCTTGTCAAAATTTTCTAACCTCTTTGAGCTCAGCCCGTTTTCGCGCAACTTGGTCTATGAGCGTCCGTTACACTCTAGGCAACATGGCCAACCGCGTTTTATTTTCTGCTGAATTTAAAACGTGATCGGCATATAACAGTAAGTAGTTAAAAAGTCTACAAATAGTCCAGGAATTATAGAAAAAATAGCGAACAAAAATGAAAGCTAGCCGGATTTTTGTATATAAGCTCAGTCAAGCATGTAGTTTAACATACTAAAAGTCCTCAAGAATCCGGTGTGAGCTTCGGCCGTTGTGGCCTCGAGAAGAACTTGAGGATCAGTTTTTCGCGTATATCTCGTGAACAATGGTACTTAGGAAGAAAGTGCCCGGGAAGAATTGTTGAAAATTTTATTGTCTATGAAAAAGGTCCTTACACATTCCATCGTCAGTCCACTCCTTCTTCGTCAAAACACAAGAAAATAAAAATAGTCCAGATGCTCGACGCTGAAGACTGTATGGACCCTGAGTTTTATGATGGCGGGGTGCCACTTGGTAGAGGTGTTGTTTGATCCATTCTCTTTTGATTTAAACTTTATGCCATCAATACCAACTATGGCGGCGGCATATACAAGGTGGAATAAAAATAAAATGTTACAAAAATGTACCTCAAGAACCAAAATAGGTGAAGACATGTAAAGCGCCAAAAATACTTCTAATATCACGGTCATGAAGTCGTCGTGAACTTGGATCAGATATGTTGAGCTGTTTCTGAATTATCTTCAGAAGACTGAAGTCGTTGCGGAAAAAAAATAGTTTTCCGTATATCAGTAATTCCTCAGATATTGAATCGAAACTTGGTGTTTTGAATCGAAATAATGATAAATTACATTAAAAATGAAATAACAGTGAAAAACCCTTTCTAGGCCAACTATTTTTAGAAAAAACACAGTCAACTTTTTTTCTGATGAGTAGACGAAAAAAAATTTTTTTTTGGTAACAACTTCAGTCTTGAAAAGATATTTCAAGAACAGCTCAAGATATTTAATTCAAGTTTACGACGACTTCATGACCATGAAATCGGAATTATTTATGGCGATTTACATGTCTTCACCTATTTTGGTTCTTGAGGTACAAATGTTCAACTTTTTATTTTTATTTCACCCTGTATATGCCGCCGGCATAGTTCGTATTGATGGCTTCAAGTTTCAATCAAAAGAGAGTGGATCAAACAACACCTCTACGAAGTGGCAGTTCGTCATCATGAAACTCAAGGTCCATACAGTCTTCAGCATCGAGCGTCTGGACTATTTTGATTTTCTCGTGTTTTGACGAAGAAGGAGAGGACTGACGATGAAATGTGTAAGGACCTTTCTTGTAGACAATAAAATTTCCAACAAATTCTTTACGGGAACTTTTATCCCAAGTGCTATTGTTCATGAGATATATGCAAAAAACTGATCCTCAAGTTCTTCTCGAGGCCACAACGGCCGAAGCTCGCACCGGATTCTTGAGGACTTTTAGTATGTTAAACTACATGCTTAAGGCAGCAGTCACACTGAGCCACCCACCACCACCCACTACCATCAACCAAAAATCAAACGCACGCAATGTAATGATGCTGGTCACACTACAGCCACCTCTTCCCACCGCTCAGTGACCACCGGTGGCCATGTGTTTGAAATTTTCAAAGTGGTGGTCAGTGGTCGGTGGTTAACAATACGCATCTTGATGCGCATACAGAACAAACATTTTGTGTATACATACAACAAACAATGTGTATGTCCCGAAGAGAACAAAGGTTTCACTTTTGTCACTAACAAGTTGTAACATTTCTTGTTCATACGGTAATAACTGTAAAATTGTTCTTCATCATCAACAAGCTGCGGCACTAATTGATGAAATTCTCCTAGTTGTTCTCTATCGAGAAACATTTGACGCACCCACATGTTCCGGCGTTTTTTACGGATTTTTTTCGAGATGTAGTATAAAGCTACAATTTCGTCGGTATCTGAGTCATCGGACGAAATCATTGCAATCACAGAACTTGTCAATCTTGTCATGAGCTGGGCCGCTATTCTTGAATCGTGTGAGAAAAGTCCCTGGGAGTAAAATACATTTCGCAGTACACTGATGTAGCGAATGTTGCCTAAAATCGTGGTTTTTAGGCAACTTTCGCTACAGAATTGTAGTACGGATTATATAAAACTCCCGGGGTCTGGGAAACGGTAGACGCTGGACGGTGGCTTAGTGAGACCATGCCGGATTATTTTGCTTGGTGGTAGTGGGTGGTGATGGCTCCAGTGTGACTGCTGCCTTACTGAGCTTATATGCAAAAATCCGGCTGACTTTCATTTTTGTTCGCTATTTGCGATTTTAACAGCTGAAATTCCTGGACTAAAAAATGAGAATGGAATGTGCTTTCATGTTGATTCTTATCAAGATGTTGACAAGGTCACTCAGTCAAGATGGCTTTGGAGTCTACTTTCTCTTGTACCTAGTTCACAATTTACGTAGGGGTGACATATGGGATTTTCATAGCAAGTGACCAGAATTTTAAACTTTAAAGTGAAGCCAGCAATGTCTTCAATAAACGTAACATTAGGTGCTTTCCTTTTACAACTTGAACTAAGTATTCTGACCTTAGTTGTTAGTGGTATCTCACTTTCGCGCATGTGATTTCTCGCTCTTTCTCTCCCTAAGTTAGATCAGATCAGTGAGTTTTGTGGTAAAAGAAAAGCACCTATCAAACAACCCCAGCGAGGGAGCGGAGTCTTCATTGTCCAGAAGGCCTACCATCCTACCAAACGTCTTACGTCTATTGCAAAGCGGGTATTTGGTGGGGAACGTAGGTACGTCCTGTAGGTTGACCCCGACTCCTGTCCGACTGCTGGAGTGCTGGCCCCCCACATTGCTTTTTTGCAAACTTCTCTGTTGGCGATCCGCAGGAAGGGGGGAGGGGGGGTAAAATGTACGTCTATTGCAGAAGGCCGGAAATGATGAACATTTACATTTTCGTGACACTAGTACACTTTGTCAAAAATTGGACAACCTCGCACACCTTCGTTTTTGACAAACTATGTCAGTCTCACCAACCTGTTATCGTTCGTCAACATTTTCGTTACAGGCGATTGACCTTATTGGGGAAAATGGCCCATTCGTGTAGGAAGATTCAGGGAATTAATTGTTTGAAGAGAACAATGGCGGCTTTACAGAACTTCGTATGTCGCCGGCGACAGCGTCGCTGGCCAATAGGATTCGATCCCTCCATATCATTCCCGCGACACGAGTTTCTGTCGTCGTGTCGTTCAAATTATTCCACTACAGTGGAGTGGGGGACTGTCGCCGGCGACATTCCCCCACCATGACACCACAGCTGTCGCCGGCGACAGAAGACTGCGAAAATTGGTGTCGCTCGCAACCAACTTCGTTTGTCGCCGGC
This sequence comes from Anaspis maculata, assembly GCA_949128115.1. Lineage (NCBI taxonomy): Eukaryota > Metazoa > Arthropoda > Insecta > Coleoptera > Scraptiidae > Anaspis > Anaspis maculata. The sequence continues at coordinate 25,443,873 of OX421967.1, forward strand.
GACAGTGTCGCTGGCCAATAGGATTCGATCTGCCTGTACTTCCCTACCTCCCTCCATAATTCCCGCGACACGAGTTTCTGTCGTCGTGTCGTTCAAATTATTCAGCTACAGTGGAGTGGCGGACTGTCGCCGGCGACAAACGAAGTTCTGTAAAGCCGCCATGAAGCCGCTTTTAAAGCCGCCATAAGTTGCCGTAAGGCAACGTCGGTTGTCACGTCAGTTGAAGACACGTCAAAACTCACATTTTCTTGTTCCTGTGAACCTTTGGGACCCCGCAGGCTCTTTATTGAGCCTTACATCGATGACCAGCGTCGTCGCAGACCTTTCTCTGCATCATCCCTAGCTTTCACCCAAGGAACAGCAACAGCGACTGTGGACCGAGTCCTTCGCACATACCAACTGTTGCCACACCAGGAAAGGTCACCTTGGGCTGGCTGCGTCGTCAGTAGCCTTTTTTCTAAAGATTTTCTGCTTCGACCTCACATGGAGATCCGCATTCTATATTCTACAGTTCGCCACCTTTGTGATTGGGACGCAAACGTTTGTTGTGTCCCCACTGTCAAGATCCAGGTTTAGGCTCGCCTTGTGACCCATTGGGGATTGGGGGATCAATCAGCAGGCACTAAATGGCAGGAATGGCAGGGGCGAGAGCTACTGGCAAAGCAGTATACCATGCTTGCATCTGCCTGCGGAGGGTGTAATGTAACAGTCACCAGTCGCAATTTTTCCACCGCAACTGCAATGCAAGGCATTGCTGGTAGCGCAGTGTTCCAGTCCCTCACCTCTGGAACTAGATCTACCAATAGCCTGCTAAATACGCTATTCTATTCACAAGATCAAATGGGGGACATAAAAGCAGACCTCCTTTTACATTATTCCTACTTGTCAAATTCCATGTCATAGATGTGGGTATTGCAGGTATCTACTAGTGCCTACCTAGGCTACTAGACTTCCCAGTATGTGTTCCTCTCGAAAAATTCCTGTACGATCAAGTACCGAGCTCTACACCAGGTGGCGTTTTTTAAATGTGAAATCGCCTATACTTTTGCAAGAGCCGTAACTACATTTTACTTTCCGGTCGCTCTTTCCCAAGTCCCTAGTTGCTGCGGATCGCGACCAGCGACGATGTCTCCAATTATATATCTGCAAGAAATAATACGGGGTCAGTAGTTCGGGCAGAGATCGGGCCTTGCTCGTGTCCCATTCGCTATATTCGCATTATGTATGAGTCACTGCGTTGGATTAACGAGCTTTAGTTTAGTTAGCTGTGGAAATTGGTCGACATTATGGCAAGACCTTAGTGACAGACAAGGAACTTTATTGAATTCACATGACTAGATATTCCTGCCGCATGTTTTTTTTCACTATTTAGTAGTTCAACAGTACCACTAGTACAATTCCTGGCTAATTTTAATGGGCTTAAGAAATAGCGTATGCTCAGTTACTAAGTATTTCAGATTACTTCACAGACTGCGTGGCGAGACGCAGAGACTGCTTGACGAAACGCGGCAGCACGAAGGCCGCCGAGTGATTTTCCTCGTCGTAATACCTAATCTTCAGCTCCGTCAGTTGTTTGTCGGTGAATTTGAACTTCGGTTTTGTGACGTCACACTGGGGGTCCGTCGAGGCGACCACGAAACCGATCTGGCCCGAAGGGTACGTCGGGACGCTGGTAAGCGCAAACGCCACCTTGGGGAATTGCTTGGCGCAATGCTTCATGGTTTGCGCTATGTGTGGCAGGCTGGTCCAGGCGTCGCCGCCCTGAGAGCAAATGATGCCGTTGGGCTTCAGGGCGCTCTTGAGCAGTTCAAAGTAGCTCTCCGTGAACAGGTTCTCGGCCGGCCCCACGGGGTCGCTGCTGTCGGTGATGATGGCGTCGAAGGCGTTCTTGTGCTTCTTCATGAACTCGAATCCGTCGCATACATTAAGGTCGAGCTTTGGCGAGGAGAAACCCGAAGCCATGTAGGGAAGGTATTTCTTGCTGACTTCGATCACCTGAAATGCACAACAATACGTCAATAATGTCTGCGGTAGCCTGGATTATCTTAAGACTAGTTCGGTCACATGACCAAATTTTAAGCTTACCGGTCGAGGTTATGTATTCTAGTGACATTGGTTTGCTGCGACGATTAGCTACAGTCGCTTGGTTGATCAATGATCATTACAGTTTTGAGACACTTTGAGCTCTAATTTAAGAAAATACACGACTTCAACACAGCGACAAATAGGAATTTGTAGACGGAATAGCGATTACAACAGGCTGTGGAACTGCAGCAAGAACATCGACCTGCTGGTGCCGTAGCACACCGCTTACGCCTAGAAGTTGAAATCTCAGAGAAACCGCAAGCACGTCGAGGTGCTCGTGCTGAAGCTAACCGTGAGCGATTGGAAGCAAAAACTTTTGAGGAATCGCAGTCGCAACAAAATCAGTGGACGGCGATGAGCAACGTGCAAGAACAATCTTGCTGATACCTGGATGCGAGGGGCAAACCCCTGGTCAAATTCTGTACACCAGACTTCCCCCTCGTAAGGATTTACCCCGGATTTCCTTCGGACTTCCTCGGACTTCCCACGGACTTCCCCGGGACTTCCCCCCTGGACTTCCTCCGGCAACGTACACCAGACTTCCCCAACGGTTTGCCCCTCGCCTGGATGGTTCTGGCAGTTCAGGAAGTATTTCAACAACTGAAAAGCGGACTGGGTCGGACAGTGCCCAGCAGGCTCAAGCCCCGACTGCCCGGAATTTCTGTGTCGACTGTGAAGATCATAGATAGTGAGAATCACGTCACCCGGAGCAATGCTTCCCGCATTCACTGGACCACTGCATTTTTTTAAAGTTTAGAAGGGGGATTGTTCTCATTTGAAACCTGTGAAATTTTGAACCGAACGAAAAAAAGGAGAACGCTTCCGCGGACTTTGGTGCTCACCTTGCCATCGATTTCAACTTGGACGATGTTCTTTACGGATGGGAATTTGGTTACTTCACGGGCCACGCCTCCATCGCCGCCGCCTACAATCAGAACATCCACGGGACATTCGTGGGCGCACAACGGAAGGAAAGAGATCATTTCTTGGTAGGAAAATTCGTCGTGCTCGGTGCACTGAATCACCCCGTCCAGGATCAACGCGTTTCCATGGTTGGACCTGCAAAAAGAACGTAAGTATCAATTATGAATGACGTTTCAAATTGTGTTATTATACATGTGTGTTCGAATTCGAATGTCCTCAAGTTGGTGCGCGACTGTCTTGACTGCGAATCGGATTTGCCCGTCCCAACAAAAAGGGTCTGTTGGTACTTTTTTTCGGAAATGAAAAATTCAAATCTGACATGCGACTTTTAAAGAGAAATGTAAGTATGGGTGATGTTATTTATTTTCAAAAGAAAATCCAAAATTCACAAAAATTTCTTTCGAGCATCGATTCCAAAAATTTACCCGAGAATTTACCGTTCATCCCCATCACAATTTCAGGTTTCATATTCTCCAATTTTTCATTACAACTTTTTTCATAATAAATCAATCATCGTGAACTTTTCTGTAAAAGCGTCAGTCATTAATGATCATAGATGAAGTAAAACATTTTTTTTGGTATACGCTCTCCAAAATGGTTGTTTGCGAATTGTTTTGAGTCCGCAAAATACGTCTTTAGCGGACTAGTCCTTCAAAGGTAACTAGGCAACACTTTAGAGGACTGAATTATTTGTTTATTGGAATATGCTATTCAACATCTTCATTTACAATATTCACACTATTTTTCTTTTTCCATTCGATGAATATCTAAATCATATTCTCGCTCATATTGCGTGCAAGACTTCGCTGGAAGAAAATCTAGGACAATGTTCTTTGCTTTTCCCAAAATATCTATTGGAAAGTCATCCATTTTTTTTGTTCGATTTGAAAACCAGTCATAATAAAATAGTTTGCCATAACACAACAATTCAGCCAGCGTGATTATGAGTAAAATTCATGTAAATTCCTGCTTGCGCCTCGTCCCTAAGCAAGCGAATTCGTCCGCTAAAGATTCATTTTGCGTACTTGTTACATAATAGTATATTATGATACGAGTTTAATAAGACGAAGTTTGTCGCACGACTGTTTTTGGGGCCCGACGAACGCAGTGAGGAGGGTCCCAAAGGAAGGAGTGCGACGAAACGTCTTATTAAACGAGTTCAATATACTATTTTATCTATTTTGCCTAAAATATTTGAAAAAAATTGTAAAATTCTAGGGGTAGCAACGCCGTTCATTGTCATAATAGTCGAGCGCCAGTACGACACGCATTTGCGTGTCGAAAAGTGGCCAGTACGATACGGGAGTAGATAAAATACTATTATCGCTTTAGTTGGAACAATTTATGCAGGAAATAAGGAGTGAAGCGATTATCGTTGTCTCTGCCACTGGGAATTATATCTTTAATGAGCAGTTAATTCGCTATTATTATCCAGTAAGTACCTACATATTCTTACGAAAAGAAATACGACAATCTTCTCAATAATTATGAAATTTTTTTTGAATTTATGACAAAAAACAATCCTTCTGAAGCAACTTTGAACGATTGCATCTTACTATTTCTCAGTAGCGGCCTTAGGGTAGGGCGGGACGGGCGATCGCTTGGGGCGCCAGTTCATAGGGGCGGAAAAATCGCGGTTGAAATAAGAAAAATTGATAATTTACGAAAGCAAAAAAAGACTTGTCAGCGGCGATCACCGAATCTGCTTCTGTAAAAGCACACAAAGCTTCATTATTACACGAAAATTACTTCAATTTTACTCGCTTCGCTCGCGGACCCAAGATAGGGGCGGCGGTTTCACATTCTTGCCCGGAGCGCCAAAACTGCTAAGGCCGGCACTGCTATTTCTTATTATCGAACTTGAAAAAAAACGGGTCCCTTATGGCTGATTTCATAATCGACTTTAAAATTGACTTTACTCGACCATTACTTTTTCACATGGGACATCGGCCATCATTTTCCATTTAAATTTATTGATAAACTGGGACACTTTGAATAACGTCGTACCGTAGTACCTACTTCTGAAGATGAAGTGATCGCAAATTTTCCCATTAATGGAATAAGAATGTTTGACGATTTTCTTCGGTATGTGTAAGTAGGAAGAGGACCCATTAAAAACCAATCTTTTCAACAATAGAATAGTAGGTACCTACCGTCAGGAGCAAAATATTGCATACATCAAAATGTTTGTCATTAGAAAAAAGCGACAAGGTCTTGCTTTATTGCAGTTATAAGCTTATTAGAATAAAAAGCTTGGTTCCTGGCTTCATGGTGAATGTACTACGTAAGGACTCCCTCATGGCTATGTCACATTTTTTGGAGTTGCAAAAATTTTGATGTATGTGGTAATACAGTGCTCCTGACAGTACATGGTGTCCCGACTTTAACGCTATTAATTTTAATGGAGGATCGAGGGGTGGATAAACCATCAAAAATTAATCTTACTTGACTATTGAAAACATGCATCACAAAGCGCCTTATAACTGGAATACTTACAGCCCTTCATCGTTTGACTTATTGCTTTTTTATGAATAATTGATAAATGGGTTCGGGTTGAGGTACTTGTCTGTAACTTACCAGAGATTTGTTTTGATTATTTATCAACTTAAAAAGCCGGTCCGCACGGGCGGCAGATTCGCAAAATTTCGGCGATATACCGCTGAAATGCAATTGTTGTCATTGTTGTTATGTCAAAAACAGCGGCATATCGCCAAATTTCAGCGATATATCGCCCGTGCGGACTAAGCTTTATAAGTAGAATTTCACTCCAATCCAACGAGTGATTCCAAAGTTGGGAGAGGCTGAGGCTGAGGGGTCATGAAAAAGTCGAATTTCGGAAAAAAAACTTCTCATGGAGTCATAAAATAACTAAAAACTCTACTGTTACTTCCTCTGGGGTTAAAGTCGGAGCATCCTGTAGGTACCTCTAGGCAATCTATGGAATTCCTGGAATGTCGGCATACTGCACAGTTCAAGTTCATGCGATTATGCTTTTGTTTTGACGGTTATTTGGAAAATGATATAATCGTATTCAGATACTGGTTGTTACTTTGAGGGATGGCCCTCCATTGAAAATTAAGTAAAAAAGTAATGGAAGTCATGGGCTTATAATGCTGGTATTGAAGTTAACTTTTTTAAATCGTTTCAACTGTAACTTTTGAACCGTTCAACCGATTTTGATCAAATTCGAATTAAAGTTCACTAGAAATAAGTCTCTCCGAACAATAATAATGCCTTTGATGGAAAAAAAATTGGGTGCGAAAATAATGGGGGGGCCCTCGACCCTCCCGCTCTTCCTTTATTTTTTACACCCTATATATGTTTGAAAATCGGTTTTTTAATTCTTGCACATTGCGGGGTTGACAATTTTGAAATATTTCTTCAGGAAGAGAATTCATTTCCCCTTGAATTTGATGTTTCACAAAGTAGGTGGTGTCATTTTAAATTTGAAAGTTAAGGAAGGGCGAACAGGAAAGGTAGGCTAGTACCTATAATACTATAGTCTGTGCTATAGTCGAAAGAATTCAATTATCAGTTCTTATGTAAGCGGATGTAAATTTCTTCAATATTGATGGGAAAGACTCATTTACTTTTTTAAATGTTGACTCTTCAGTTTTTGGATGTAACAAACTTTGTACCTACTTGGTCTCTTAGAACAAACTTAATTTTTCAGTGCTTATGAACGAAAAACGTTCCGGTGCTAAGCACGTGCTAGTCCGAATTCGCAATTCACGTGGTCCGCAACGGTCCACTCACGGCGCTCGCTTAGCTCAAAAACAATGGAAAACTTTCGCGGCACACACGTCCAGTTCAAATTAATTATTGTCTGTTGTTTAAAGTCCCTACTCAATTCCACTTTCAATCGATCATTAAAATCCATACGCAAATGAAATTCCGATGTCCGATGCAAAGTATTTTCTCCAATAGATATCAACTCCCCAATTAAAATCAAATATACTCACGTTTTCACAACCAAAACGTCTTGGAAATCGGACTTCTGTTGGTCAAGAATTTTTTCGACTTTGAGGGATAAGCACTGACCAGGCCAAAGGTCGTTGATCTCGCTGAACCAGCCTTTTTGGATTGCATCCATTATTTTAGCGCACTCTGATTTTGTATGCAGTAAAGTTAGAGGTAGGTACACCGCGCAGCTACTACTGAACGGACCGAAAACCCGAAAACAACCGGAAGAGCTGACTGATCACTTTGACTTGTCCGAAACTGACTGGTAAAATGACCGATGCACTCTTGTACAAGACACTTTTGTATGGTCAGATGGAGTGTGGGATGTGACGTCATGTTGAGAAGCGCAAAAGAGGAGGAGGGCCTTATCGCAAAGTGACCATGCTGGGAGTTCAAGGACACTATCTGCTACCTACCAAGTACAATTAATTATCATTTAATTGTTTACGTTTTCGTTTTCACTTCATGCACTCCCAAGTGGAATTTAATTCGAGCAAAAAGGATGAAAAGGGCAACAGGACAACGGCGCTGTAATGATTATTGTTGGAAAAAAAAAGAAGGGTGCTTGGCAGTATAATAAAAGACGAGACCAAAGATAAACAACAGGATACGCGAGACATGAAAACATATCGGGGAGCCACAATAAGCCACCAGCCCGATTATTGTCGTGGCTTCAAGATAGCGTGATAAAAATAATCAACATTATTAGCGCAGATAAGGTTGGTATAATTTTAATTTGTTTGTTTTGGATTTTTTCATCTTACATTCAAATTTCATTTTATACAGAATGTCGCGATAAATTAACATTCTTAATGTGATAATTGGGTGCATAATTTACATAGTCTAAAGATACCTGTTACGAATTTGCGCTGGGTACTTTCGTCAATTATTACTCGCACGTGGATATATCGCTTTGGTTAACTTCGCCGGAATGACTCGCTGTTTCGCTGTGAATTTATAAATCTGCGCTAGTTCGGACGCGGAAATTATGTTCCGTGAAACTGGCTCAAAGCTGAAAGTATGCAAGACTCCCTCGTATGAAAATAGGTACATACTTGAGAAAAAAAAAACATTGAAAGAATAAAATAAGTTAAAAGATGGTTGAACACATCTTGAATTGCGGTAGGTAGTACATGATGATATTTGGTATCTTTGTGAAGCTCTTGTCAAAGAGTTCGAACGAAGATATTTTCAGCGAATTTCTAAAATGACCATAATGTCTGGTATTGTTACCGGTCATTATATCACTTTTAAAAATGACCGGTCATTTGCCATCACTATCACATACCAAGACGGGAATGATGCATTTTCCATCGAGAGTATGTTCACTATTTTACTTAGCCATGAACCTCTAGCTAACAGGACTAAGAGGCGTTCATGAGTTGAAATTTGAAAATTAACTTTTTATTGTCATAATTTCCAGATTTGCCGATCGTTTTTGCCGAAACTTGCTTCAGGTAATACTGAATCACCCACTCGTTGTTTGGTTGGATGCATTATTCTAGAATTTTTATCTTGAGGACGGAGTTCAATAATTGGTAAAATAAGCGTTGCGAAATCAATCCGTCTGGGCTTATTCCTTGACGGATTTTCACCATTTTAGTCTCTTTCGAAAGCTTCAAGGATGTACTTTGGTTTGAGGCCATTGGCATTTCCAAAATCCAAAAATAATTTTCTCAAATGTCAAAATTAATTTTTTTTCTTGGATTTCGGAAATGCCAATGGGCTCAAACCAAAGTACATCCTTGTAGCTTTCGAAAGAGACCAAAATGGTCAGAATCCGTCAAGGAATAAACCCACACAGATTGATTTCGCAACGCTTATTTTACCAATATGACTCCGTCCTTAAGCTACCATTTCATTTTTCCGCGGAGTAGGTAATGAACCACTTCCCGCCCTCTTACTATAGTCAACTGGAATCTTTTCACGTAAATAATGGGTCAGTAAGCTCGTTTACTTCCAAAGAATTGGTTTTTTGTTTTAGAGGTAAAATTCCTTGTAATTTTTTTCATTTTTCGATTAAAACTTCTAACTGTTAGGTATAATGAACAATAACAGCTCTTTCTCCGTTTTCCAAGTCGATAATTTCATCAAGAATGGAATGACTAGTTTGTAGTTTGACATGTCTTCTAACCATATAGGTATACATACCACCTCTTCTAACCATACTTCATGTAACAGCACCTTGAAACGGTCATGAGTGAAAGTTATTTGAACATTCTTTTTTACATTTTCATTCCTAGTTATTAATAGTCCAGTCAAAATAGGTTTTAACCGGAAATAAATTCGGAAGTTGACGAAATTTTGTAGATCGATGCAGAATTCAACGTAGAATAATAACATACTGGAATTCCCGAAAAGTCCAAGGCTTGGCTTTTTTTCTAGGGCCAATAAAAGAGCGCCACCCTTGAAAGTTTTCGGTTTTTTCTGAAAAACTTTTAAACTATCACCTTTAAAACACAAAAACCAGCGAAGCAAATATAGCCCGTTAAATTCTCAAGAGATCAGTACTAAACTTATTGCTTTGTGGTCAATAGTCTCTGAGATACAGCATCTGCAAAAACACAGTGAAAATTACTCAAAATTTATTTCCGGATTTTGCGTAACAATTTGCTTAGTGTCAGTTCAGGGGATGTAACGTGGACAGCAAATGTGCGGATTTCAATGTGTTTTACATGTTTGCAAAGCCAATTCAACATTCGGTATCACAGATTGTCTATAAGTCGCCAACTTCAAAATGGTAGGTACTTTTCCTCGACCTTTGAAATTGATACTTTATATCCCAAAGAATCCCCAAAAATCGTTTTTTTTTTCATACCATGACATTTGCCCAATTTTTCAAGTAGGGCAAAACCATCCAGGGAATATATGAAGAATTGAATACCAAAAAAGTAACATGTTTCGGAATCTCTTTCCCAATGATGGTTCCTGAGTTATATGGGTTGAAAGACTAAACGACCTATTTAGAAAAAAGATAGGTAGCCCGAACACTAACTGCTGAATACTGTACGGACCTTGCATTTGGGGTGTATAGCCCAGGTATTTTAGGTGCTTTTCAAGTCGAAGCGTGAACTAATTTATGGTCGGCCAAATTTTTCATAAAACGACAGTAAAGAGTGTCTGCTATAACATACCAAAAGTCCCCTAAGATCCCGTGTCGGCGTCCCCCTTTTTGGGGCGTTTCAGCGGGCGTTTTTTTTCTGAAATATGACAGTTACGTTATAAGTATAACACACAGATATTGGGACAGGCGCGTGTCACCCGGAATAGCTCAGTGGCAAAGGCTCTGCTTTCCGATTGATGGATCGCTAGTTCGATTCCCCTTCGAGACACAATTTTTTTTTGGGTGAAAGTGATTTTTTCCTTCTCCTAAAAATTACCCAAGGGATGAGAGTGCCTATTTTTAAGCATTTTCGAATTTTTTCTCAAGAAAATGAACCTATTAATACGAGTTCTGGACACATAATAAACAATAAGCTGTGATGTCCTCGGTGATGTCATAATGCCCGCTCTATGAAAATTCGCAACAATCGCAACGCAGCCGCAACGCAGAGCGCAACGTTTCTGATTGGCTCGCAAGGTATTTGCAAAGCCATCGCAACGACGCGAGAAGCTTGCGAGCCAATCAGAAGAGTTGCGCTCTGCGTTGCGCAATTTCATAGAGCGGCCTTATGGCCCGTCTCCAATGGTCGCAGAACGCAAGAACGTAGGCTTGACGCAGGCTCGTCGCAAAATTCCAACGCAAGGTGTTTGAAATCCGTCTACAGTGGTCGCAGCCGTCGCAGCGGAAAATTTCATCCTGTCAAAGTTCTTGTCAGAGTGGTTTGTTCGCATTTTCTTTGCTGATCGTTGTTTACTGTACGGGCAATGGCAAAATGGATGAAAATGAAAATACACGCAACATATTACAAGCATCTGTGACGATTGGTCTGGAAATAAACGCCGACAAATCCGACGTCATGTGCTTCATCAGAAGAGGCGGTTATGCAGAGACGAAGACGCTGCGCTTCTATTACAAAGAGAAGCCTCTGAAGACCGATCGCTCTTACACCTATCTGGGCGTCCCATTTGTATCCTCTGGCCTTTTTTCGGAGGCATCGGCCACTTTTGTGAGGAGGTCGGCGGCTTGCCTAGGATCTGTCATATCCACAATGTGCAGGGCGAAGTTGAACTCCTGGCACTCCCGGGTCGAGCTGTACGAATCGATGGTGTTGAAGAGTGTTAACACACAACATGGCTATATGGGGCATTCGTTATCCAGACGTCGCGTCGTAGAAAGACTACAAGTGAACTTCTTAAAGAGATTATTCTCACTGCTGCTACACGGCCCCGACCATCTTGTTAGACTGGAGTTTGGAGTCGTTAAGCTTGAGAATCTCATCTCCGCTTTGGATCTCATTCCTGGCTTTCCTGGCTAGAGAAGATTCTCTCCATGACGTCAGAGCGCTACCCAAGGATTTGCTTCGACAGATTGCTACACCTAGCTGAGTTCCCTGCCATAGAAGACCGACCCAAAATACAACTGGGTTACCTACACAAATTGGGTCCTAGTTCACTGCTATCAACTCCCTGGAAATCCTGCGGTCTCTCACCTTGCCTTCGCTCAAGCATCATAAGAGGGATCTGCTTATGAAATACAAAGAGATGCTATACCAACGAGATATCGTCGCCCTTTTTAGCTTTGGCTACTCGATGTTCTACAATACATTTGTGCTGTCTGGCCTCCCTGCTCAGCACCCCTCCTCAACATCAGGTTTCAGACTGTTAAAAGAGTAACTTAGCTACGTCTGTCTGGTCGAAGGCTCTTGAAGTTCACTGTCAATGGATGTTGCTACATGCATGGTCAAAGCGGATGAAGTGTGCAGCGTTTGCCAGAAATGAGTAGTAAGGAAACGCTTGCTACTGTACAGTGTTTTGGTTTCAGTGTAAAGTATTGTATTCATATTGTGTAGAGTGTTATATGTATTTATATTGAAGTGCTTTTTTATGTACATGCCCGGTCTTGTTTTAAGGGGAGTCCTTTTAGAATCAATAAATTATTGTTATTATCATAATTTTTACAAGCGTTTCGTTTAACGCTGGAATGGCTACTTCAAATACAGAATCAGCGACGACATCAGCATCGTAAATGGTGGGTTAGGCCAATTATTTGTAATCGCCGTGAAGAAGGTCGTTATCACAGCTTGCATGTTTAGGTATATGAATAAAGAGAACGACCATGAGGATGTTTTACGAATATACGCGAATCTGGCTGCAAAAGTTTGATCACTTAGTTCAGCTTGTGGCCCTTTTCCTTGCAAAGACAAGTATTCGGAAACCTCTTTCCGTGGAACTCCGTGTGGCCCTGACTCTCGTGTGGGTAATTTTATCAAGAGGTTTCTATAGTCAACAGAATACGCTATCCAAAAGAACAAACATTTTTGAAATCGGTGAATTTTTCACAAGAAATTTTCGGGGGAATCACTCCAATCAGTCCAATCATTGACATGTGATGATTGAAAAATGGTAGAAATAAGTATATTTGGTCCAGAGAGACCTGGTGATGTTCTCTTGACCGTTTATTGGGATCGCCTGTAGATATACGACAGTTTTTTTTCATAATGCTTACTTATTTCCTCCATACTCAGTTGCTTTTCTGGGATGGTCACTTCAACCCCCCCCCCTATGGGCTTCTGCAAACCTGAAAATATCGATATCGCATTTCAGCTTTCTCTCTTCTGGCACGAAGCCCAGGACCTATGTCACTATATTTCAGAGCCGCTATTTGATGCCGTTGTGGTACAGGGCAGGTTGAAAATCTTTCTTGGAATTTCCTTTGCAGATCCCCATCAGCCAGCTTGTCTACATACTGAGTGAAGCCGCAGTTGTTGTCCATTTTCCCTTTTAGAACTTCAACACCAGATAATGACTGCACTGCTTTGCCCCTGAACAATGTTGGTTGGGGCACTTGAGACGTGATACCCAATCTGAGGAGGAGGGGCTACGGTTTTCGGGGTCGAGGCATGAATTATTCTTATCGAAGTCTGCTACTTCACCGCTACCTTCACTTCGAAAAAAAAGTTATTCATACCTATTTGTTTCAATAGTTGCAACACCATCTAATGCCCCAAAATACAGGAAAATTTATATCTTCTTCCGGGTTCAGCTGATTGGCTGACGCTATGCAGCCGCAAGCACGTCGCAGGTCGCAGAAAGTTGGAGCTTGGTCAACTTCTGCGTTGCGTTCCTTGCGTTGTTGCGTCCATTGCGAAACTCAATTCAGTGCGAATCGTAAATGTCTGACAATCAATTATGACGATATTGACCCCTCATATTTTCCACAGTTCCAAACCAATCATATTTTTACAAAAAGAAACGAGTTCGCAGACCTCTTTTATGTCAAAAATGATACCCCACACATCCCCTTCAACGACCAACCTTTGTTAATCCAGGAGCCCCCCATGACACAACTGACTACTCTACCTTGTCTCCCAACAGGCTTATCATTCTGACAGTGGCAGCATCGTGAGCTGCAGGTTGTAGTTATTCGTGCAGAAACGGCATCAAGCATGATCCGATAGCAGCGTTTAGTCCTTGCTGCAAAAAATTGTCATGTCCCCCTTGTACCTAATTCCCAAGTCCTGGACCAGCAGGAGATGATCGAAAAGAGCAGCGGACCAAATAATTCATTTTGGTTTCAAGAGCAATTGTGCTGAAGTTCTTGTTTGTATCACAAAATACAGGATTGTTCGAGTTGAAGCAGCGAACCGCTGCGCTAGTACTGTAGATGACACTGGATGACATACGGGATGACACGGGATGAAAGCCGTCAACAAGATGCAGAAAACCATGGAGAAAAACAAAACCTCGCGTTGGCGCGGAAACAAATCGTATTCCGATTTATCATTGGCTGACGCAAGGTTGCAGCAAGCACACGCAGGAAAGTTGGTTGACTTCTGCGATGGTGTTTCTTGCGTGTTGCGTTCCCTCTGCGATTGCCTTACGTTCTGCGTTTAACGTTTAGCGACCATTGGAGACGGGCCATTAAGGCTTTTTCATCACATTTTTCAACTCATAAAATGTAGTTACCTGTCCATTGCGGAATTGTATTCAGGTATTTTCAATAATAATAGTGCGGATGGTAACAGCAATATATGGACCGAACCTTGCAAATATTGATACCGCGATGCCGTTTGGTACGAATGTTGTCTATTCTATACCAATACCTTCACTTTGAGATATGGAGCCATCGCAGAGTCCCATGCAGGGCCCCAGGGTGGCAGGTTGTCTACTTACCAGGGGCAATTTCTAAAAATCACGCTATTTATTCGATTTTGACGCTGATTTTTTGTTGGATCATGGTACTAGTGAGAGTGAGTCTCACAGAATTACCATACAGTAACCGCTTGACATGCCTAATCGGGTTGCCTACTGTTTCAGGGGTAAGTAATGTCAAATTAGCGCGAATAAAAGTATACCTTTCGACCTACGCTTCTAGCCCAGAAAAATCTGTTTTCGAGGTCAAACAAATTCGTAGAAGCAATTTTATGACTGTTTTGAATTGGGAATTTGATGCTCCGCAACATATTTTGAATTCTCGAAAAATCCCCGTGTAGGTTTTCTTTTCTGCATGAGGTCAAATACCAACATCTCTTGCATCCTCTTGACAGTAAAAATCAACGATTTTGTGGGACTCACTCAACATCTAGGATGTGAGCTGTGACTTTGAATATGCCCTTGATGAACTCATTTGAGCTTAGTGAATAAATGCATATCGTTTTTGGGCGTGAAATTTGTGTTTGAAGGTTTTCCCAGGGAAACATGTAAAAATGTGTTCGTTTTCAGAGAGCTCCGTTCGTTTCTATGGTACACCCTGTACCTGCCTAGGTGGAGTGCTCTCGCAAATAAAGCTTCTCAATCTGTTGTTAAAGACGAAGAGTTTGAAACTATTTGTACAGTTCTAGCTTGAAGCATTCAATAGATATCTTCAGTTGAAATTTTTTTGTCGCTACGGTAACTGTAGTTTTTAGAGTCAAACGGCATGACGCTGTTATGAAAAATGCGTTTACTTCCAGAGGCTCTATTTTGAGAACCATATATGTTGTAGAGAGACTGTTGATATATCAAATTTTTCATAACACAATTAGCCCAGGCATTTTAGTCGAAAAATCGTGGTAACCCGTAACACATTCCCTCAAAGCTGAATTTTGGTATATATGTTCTATTGGACCTACGGAAGAACATATCAAAATACTCGGACTTACACCCTCGTGCGTCCTTTGATTTTCATCCTCAAAGGTCAAGTTCTAAGAATTAGAGAGATACCTATCTCGAAGCTGTTCCAGCAAGTGAACGGAGTATCCGATCGATATAAGATATATTCCAAATGAACAAAAGAGATTTGTTGTTAGTGCTTAAGTGTGTGAGGGAGCCTTTGTAACTCTTCCGATTGGTTAGTTCTGCGGGAAAGTCGGCTGAGTGTTAATTTGTCGCCCGGATATTTCAGGAAAAACCATGTGAGAATTTAAAGCCTCAAGCAATGTCGCACAAAGTTGAATATTGATATATAACTGATATGATCCCTAAGGAAGAACATATCAAAATATTTGGACTTACACCCCTGTGCCTCCTACGATTTTGGGGCTTTGAATATCTAGTCAAAAAATTCACCCAGACACTTTTCTCTAAAACTGTTCCTGTGGACGAACCAATCATTTTAACAATATAAGGTGGGTCTCAAAGGAAACACGGTATATTGTTGCCTATGAAGTGGACTCCGATAGCCATGAAACATTTCTGCTTGATAGTGGCGTGAATAGCACGCGCAAGGTGGAATTTCTCTCCTGGATCTTTGAATGAGAAACGTAAGAATTTTTTGTGATGGCCAATAAAGCTGAGCATTGTTAATAGGTTCTTCCTCCCATCTTCGAAACAGACCCAAGTGATGAGACTAATGAGTGAACAGTTGATATTCACAGTGCTCATCCCGAAAATAATGAATTCTCTACAAAAAAATTGTGGTTTCTTCATTTAGGGGCATCATTGTCTGAAGCTGTCAAAAATATAAATTACCGACAAATCCTATATTTATATTTATCTTGGACAAAAACAGCATCAATTGCTTACGTCTATTTATATTACAAAGTCAGAGCACCAATTTTTTATTAAACAAGTTTAACAAGTTTTACTTTCCCGGCCCACCCACGAACACGGAGGGAAAGTATTGTAATCGTGCAGAAAAAAAGTTTCGAGATTTCACCGGATATATCCGTTTTGAGGTCCTCCAAGACGATTAAGACCATTTTCAGAATGATGTCTGTCTGTGTGTGTGTGTGTATGTGTGTGTGTGTGTATGTGTGTGTATGTGTGTCTGTCTGTGATCTTCCACGATAACTGCCGTAACGTTGACTGGATCGACTTGATATTTGGTATACAAACATGGTTGTTTCCTGAAAAGAGCCCATTAGTTTTTGGCTGTCATCTGTCAAACCCAACTGTCACTATCATCAAATGTCAGAAGCTATATCTCACGGAACTCAACTTGCAATATGTCATTTGAAAGCCCTTGAAAAACTGTATTCAGAACAGTTGGAAACATTGCCCTATCTGTCATCTGTCAAATAATAAAAAATGTTAAAGTTCAAAACTTTACCAATTGATTATTCAAAATCTATACGATGGATTGGAACCAGATTTGGCAGGAAGCAACACAACAAAAGAGTCAAATTGAGGCCGCAGTTGCAGTTTTCCACCATTCTCCAGT
Source organism: Anaspis maculata (assembly GCA_949128115.1). Lineage (NCBI taxonomy): Eukaryota > Metazoa > Arthropoda > Insecta > Coleoptera > Scraptiidae > Anaspis > Anaspis maculata. The sequence goes on from OX421967.1 coordinate 25,460,587, forward strand.
TGAGCGTAATGAATTTTCGAAATTTCTCCTGGCCGTTGCCACTCAGGAGGGGCTCTCGCCGGTGTTTCGACCAGCACGACTCGCTTTTGTAGCAGGACTCCACTCAAAAATTTATTCCTGCTCGGGGATCGACTTTTTTTTGGAAATTTCAACTGATATCGAAAGTAGATTGTATTGAGCGTCGTGCAGGTCTATTTTCAGAGTTGACACGGTTTCGGTTTCCCGACTGTAATTTTTTCAAAATGAAATTTGCACATTCCGTGAATTTGAGAAAAACGCAATGCAAACTTCTACATGCGGTAAGCCCCACGAAATATCAATTTTAGGTGCAGACATGCTGTGAATAAAAGTTAGAGAAAAGATTGAGCTAATTTTTGAAGGAAAAAGTTTCGAAATCGGATCAACAGTTGCCGAGTTTTCCTCTCTGGAAAAACTGCAAATTTTCCAACTTTTTATTCCGTGAACAGATTTCTTGGAATGTTTCTTTTAGAGAATAGATAACTGGTTCTTGAACATTTTCCAATAATTTCTCTCCAATTTCCCGGAAATTTTCCTCCTGAAAATATAAAACCACTCATGCGATCGTACAAATTAAGCGGTTCTGTCACGATAATTACCGAATTATTGATCCGATCAAATCGAAATCAGGTACGGAGGCCTAAGTTCAGCCTGGAATGTTCTGATTAGACTTTGGGTGGATGATTTTGATCGGAAGCCCTCAGGTGGCACATTGGGTCTGGGTTTGTCTGCCCAAGCTCTAAATTGAAAATATAGAGTTGAAATTTGACACAAAGATGCAGTGAAAGTTTTCAATCAAGTTTTTGTAATTTCATCATCATATCTGAAGTAGGAACAAAAATTTCAATAAGGAACCAGCATTGCATTTTTGAGATATCACAACAGTTAGCTTCCTAGTTCTACCTTTTGGATCATTTCATCACCTTGGAAAAGTGACCTAACCTGTCATTTTTTCTGTCCGCTCAACAATGGATGCGGGATGCTCGCTAAACGCTCGACTAAATAGAATTTTTTCATCAATTTCCAAATCGAATCGCCCCCTCCCGAAGGGACACTTAGATCAAAATCATTACTGACGTCTCTGGATACCGCCGGGAAAGTTTTGTGTCGCCCCACAACAGATTTTTTTCTGAAAATGGAATAACGACTACAGAAATGATGATTTTATGTTTCTATTGCCCGATAGATACAATAGCTTTTAGTATTTTCTGATAGAAGAACTTCGCTTAGTATTACACACAAAAACAGTAAAACCGCTCCATCATTCATTAGTAAAAAAAAGAACTGCAAAAATTGTATGCTTTTTCGGGAGAAAATTGGGCATATAATCACTTTCACAACAGATCAATTTTCTGATCTTGTAATGAATACAGGCACATTGTTTTTATCGTTTTCAGGTATGAAATGGTTGAGAACAATGAATACTGTTGGAAATACTCAATTGAGATGATTCTTACCATACGGAAACCGAAATTACAAAACGACAATTTCAGATGGCAAAAATCGTCGTTTTTTCTGTGAAACTTGTTTATTCGTGTTTCAATTCAATTTTAAACACCATATTTGATACCAGAGGCCAAGATTTAGTTAGAAACGATACCACACTTGCCGATATCAATTTGAGGTTTTTGAGAGAAAAACAAAATAAATTTTGCCGATCTTCTTTTTTTTTCCAGGCAACCCAAACTACTCATCAACTATTCAAACGTCAAGCAAATATTGTGAAGCCTTGAGGCATCTAAATAGGATTTTTTTCATTTATATAAGCTACAAGGTGTCATTTACGCATTTAAAATGGCAATATTTAGCCCCCTCCCCCACAATCAATGACGCACAAGGGTGTGCCACCGAGTATTTTGATATGTTGTTCCTTAGGTCCTACAAGGCCCGTATACCAAATTTCAGCTTTGTGGGAATTTGTTGCGGGTTAAAACCTAATATGCCTGGGCTAAATGGGCTACAAAAACTTATTGATGCAACTTTCTGTCAGAGTGAAAATAACACAATCAACTTCTTTGGTATTTGACCTCATGCAGAAAAATAAACCTACAAGGGTATTTTTGGGTATTCAAAATTATGTTGCGGAGCATTAACTTCCCAATTCAAAACAGTCATTAAATTGCTTCTACAAATTGGTTTGACCTCAAAAACTATTTTTTCTGGGCTAGAAGCGCAGGTCCAAAGGTATACTTTTATTCGCGCCAATTTGGCATTACCTGTCCCTGATACAGCAGGCAACCTGGTCAAACATGTCAAACGGTTACTGTATGATGATTCTATGAGACTCACTCTCACTAATAGGTACCATGATCCAACCAAAAATCAGTGTCAAAATCGAATAGAAAGCGTAATTTTTGGAAATTGCTCCTGGTAAGTAGACAACCCACCACCCTGAAGCCCTGCATGGGACTCGTACATATATAAGTATATTCAATACGTCTGCTAAGTGGCATTTTGTATCATCAAATGCAAGGTCCGTATAATATTTAGCAGTTGTGTTCGGACTACCTATGTTTTTCCCAAATAGATCGTTCTAGTCTTTTAACCCATATTACTCAAGAACCATCACTAGGAAAAAGATTCCAAAACATGTTATTTTTTTATATTCAATTCTTCATACATTCCCTGAATGGCTTTGCTCTACATGAAACTTTAAGGAATGGCATGATATGAAAAAAATCGATTTTTGGGGATTCTTCAGTATGTGGATTCTTCGGGACATCAAGTATCAATTTCAAAGGTCGAGGAAAAGTACCATTTTAAAGTTGGCGACTTCTAGACAAAACTGTGATACCGAATGTTGAATTGGCTTTCCACACATGTAAAACACATTGAAATCCGCACATTTGCTGTCTACGTTACAGCCCCCGCACTGATACTCTGCAGGTTGTTCCGTAAAATCCGGAAATAAATTTTGAGTAATTTTCACTGCGTTCTTGAAGACGCTGTATCTCAAAGACTATTGACTACAAAGTAATTAATTTGGTACTGATCTCTTCGGAATTAAACGGGCTACATTTGGTTCGCTGGTTTTTGTGTTCTAAAGGTAATAGTTTACAAGTTATTCGGAAAAAATCGAAAATTTTCAAGGATGGCGCTCTTTTATTGGTCCTAAAAAAAATCCAAGCCTTGGAATTTCCGGGAATTCCAGTATGTTATTCTACGTTGAATTCTGCATCGAACCACCAAATTTCGTGAACTTCCGAATTTATTTCCGGTTTGGCCCGATTTTTGCTTAATTTGACTGGATTATAAATGCAATGTTATTTTTCAAAGCTTCCAGACTGTCAACGTCATTTAGTTTTTTTTTTGTATTTTGTGCAGTGCTTTTCATTTACGCACCTTTGAAAAAATGAACAGCGCACAACAAAACGCTCAATTAGAAAACAGACTTAAAAATTTATTCTTCAAAAAAACCAAAAAATAAATTATCATCATACATAAAACGCTGGTTAGTTTTACAGTCGTTCTTTGCTGGAAACGACGTCATAATTTAAAGAGAGATAGAGAGAAAAAATACAGTAACACACTAGCTAAGCTCGGTTATACAATATCATATCTATAGTATATAACTTTATAATTATATTATTATTATGCCATACATATTACATAATAAATAAAACTAGACTATAATAAGAGGACAAGTAATAATAGTGCGCTCTTGACCTATTGCAGCGTCAATCATGCATTTATGTGTATGTGACTGTGAGGGTGTATGTATGTGTGTTTATGTGTATGTGTGGCTGGGTGTAATGAGTGTGGAGATGGAGAGGTTGTAAAAATTTGTAAATAAAATCGACATTTTGTCGCATCGAAAAAAAAACTTTGAAAAAAACGATGAAAAAAGAATCTGAAGATTCGCGGGAACAGAACGAAAAACACGCGCGAATCTGAACAAAAAAAGTAACAAAAAATAAACGAGACGGGGGTGGAGAGGGTGATTTTGTGAATGTGAGAGACAGAAACAAAGTGGCGACTCTATGTATGTGTTGGGAGGGGGACACTCACGTCAAAAAAAAATTAAAGATAAAACGGGTTGTTTTGCAGGTAGGAAGTGTCGCCAGCACCCATGTTCCGAACATTGTTGTTGGTGTGGTGGAAGCCCTGGAAGCGGCTGTTGCGGAAACCCTCCGGGGGCATTCCAGTCGGTGGGGGCATCTTGCGGAACGGCGGCATCATCCCTCCGCCGCCGCCACCTCCTCTGAATGGGGCCGGACCTGGAATTCGTGTCAGTTTTTAATCGTCGGCTTTAGAAAAACACAGGTCCGGCTTGATGGTGTGCATGTAAAACTTTTTTTTAATAACCACCTCTGTTATGCATCGGCATGCTCCAGTTGTCCAGGTATTGGGCTTTTTGTCGACCGTGGTCTTCGGCCACCCGGACGCTCAGAGGAAACACGGCATTATCCAGAAGCTTGCCGTCCAAGTTGGCGATGGCCGCCTGGGCCTCTTCACCTTTTGAAAACCTGCAAACAGTGATAGTAATTATTGCCGCTTCCTCTGGTTTTTTTTTATTTGAATAGACCATTTCCACTGACGTCACGGAGATCCGTCTTGAACAGCTGATTCGGGGCAACGTCAGTCAGATGTGCCATCCGTGGATGTGCCTTATCTGTCACGGGGCACGTGGGCTACGTCGGCTACGTCAGTCATGTGCGTCAGTCAGATTGGTAATATGTCAATCTGTCAGTCGGTGTCGGTGTGTGAAAGTCACTGGTGACAAAGTTTTGACAAACTGACACGTATAGTTGACATCATGCTGACGTTGCCCCGAATCAGCCGTTCGACACGTGCGTGTGACGTCATGTGGAAATGGTCTATTGTATGCCGTATTGTGACAACTCGATGGCGAAAATCAACCTTAAGTAAACCCTTAACTCGCGGAAAGCGGGTTTTTTGGCGGTCTTTTCCGATTGATCCAATTTGAGTTTTTATTTGGTTGGGGCGTATTGGGGGCAGTTATATGGGGTCATTAATTTGGATGCATCTGAAAACCTTTCAAATGATGATTGTTCTCCCTAGAACTCCTAGGGCACTGATTGGATTCTTTCGAAATTTTGCAGGTAGGTGGACGATTCCGACAAACCAGCCTATGCTAAATTTAAGCTTAAGCTAATTTGGTTGATTGATTCGCTAGTTACAAATTTTTAAAAATCGAAAAAAAAATTACTTTGACAACCTGTACCTTTCTTAGGAGGCGAGTGAGGGGCAAGTAGGTATGTTATATTTTTCTAAATCTATTTTGAAATTGTATGTTCATTTGCACATCTTTATTTTGCACCGAAATAATGTAAATATGTTCTTCTTGGCCCAAAATGCATCATATCTTCAAAGTGCTGCAACGATTTCAGCAGCAGCAGCAGCAGCAGCACCAGCAGCACCCTGTAGTGGGTGCTTTAGCTGTAATAGTTGTATCGGAATATTAAAGTGATGCAGCACTGCAACTGAACATGCAAGTGGAAAACGTTATTTTATATTATACAGGGTGTTTCAGCGATGATAGCGAAAAAATCAACTGTGGGTAGAAGTAGATCTCGTGAAAATATGACGAAAACTTATATACTATTTTGCAAAGTTCGGCCTAATGACAAAGATACAGCCCTTCAAAGTTCACTTTTTCGGATTTCAAAAGTTTGTAACTCGTTTGGAACGTTCTGACGAAATTGACCTAAATTCAGCATAGACGGTTTGTCGAAACTATCTACCGACCTGCCAAATTTGGAAAGAATCCAACCAGTGGCGTAGAAGTTATGAGGGTCATTAGTTTAAATGCATCCAAAGAAAAGTTGACGTAAGGTGACTCTCCCATAACTTCTACGCTACTGGTTGGATTATCTCAAAATTTGGTAAGTTGAAAGATAACTTTGACAAAACAGACCATGCCAGATTTGAGCTAATTTCGTCAAAACGTTCCTGAGCTACAAATTTTTGAAATCCGAAAAAAGTGAACTTTGGTATCTTTGCCATTAGACTGAATTTTGCAAAATGGTATATAAGTTTTCGTCATATTTTTACGAAATCTACTTACAGCTGAATTTTTTGCTAGCATCGCTGAAACACCTGTATACATATCGTAGGTATCGTATGCAACAGCCTGTATACAGGGTGTTTCGCAATTACGGTTACAAACTCCTAGGGGAGATTCTCCATCAAAAATGGACCAGGAAAAAATATCAGTTCGATGTCCTAAAATGCTCCGTTGAAAAGTTACAGGGTGTTCAAGGTGAATTTTTTAAAATCGATTTTTTGACATAACTTTTCAACTGTTCAACAGATTTTGTTCAAATTTGAACCAAAGTTCACTGAAATAGGTCTCTATCAAACAATGGTAACTAACATTTCCATTGATCAGTCGGCTACAAATTGGCCGCATTCGTAAGTCACAACAGTTGTGGAGCATTTCTACGCCATTGATCAAAATTCAAATTTCGTCGAATCACGTGGAAGTGCTCCACAACTGTTGTGACTTACGAATGCGGCCAATGATAAAGAAAAATCGCGAATCAACTAATCTCGTATTATATTTTTTGTGGAACGCATGGTTACTCTCGCAAAACTTTGATCAGAGATTAGAGGCTTCATTTTCATTTTCGAGATATTTGGGTTGTCAGTGTTGTCACTTGATTTTTACTCCAAATCCAAAATGACAAAATATATAACTGAATTTAAAACTTGAACGAAAACCTTTAATCTAGATAATCATACAAGAAATAGGGTAAATGTAAAATGAAAACTTGTGTTTGATTATATTATGGCCCCCGTAAGGGCCTCCAAAAATTGCCGTAGCGCACGGTATTTCACGTGCACGTGGCGGGGTATTGGTTAAAGTTTTCAACTAGCAATAATCGCACCTCGGATTTACCTCATTGGTTACGATATTGCCACTGCGCAAAGCTGACGACCACGACTTCTGAATTTCTACTTACACCCAAAAACACCCAACGTAAACCGCGATTTTGATAGGGAGCGCCATCTCTGGCTCACACCATTAATTTTTTCATAAGGGCATATTAGGGTAGACTATTTAGTGGAGTAGGTACGAGAAGAGAAACCTCCATGGGATTGTTTTATTATAATGTATGTCCAAGACTTTTGCAAGTATACAAGTGTTCAATGCCCATGTGAATTGGTTGACAATTCTTGATGTTTAGTTAGTCACAAACAATCCATCAAAATCAGTTCGAATAATAAAAATCGATAAAAATCGAGTGGGGCTGAAATGCTGAAAATAAGCGCCATTCATTTTTTTCAATATTTTACAGGTGGTCCAGCTTAAACGTCATTAAATTCAAGGAACGATAGAATCATCAAAAATGAAGGAGACTTTCTTCAGAAAACATATTCGAGAAATGCCTAATAAAGGAGATATACCTAGCCCTTCAAAGTTGGAAATAAATAATCGTTTTTTCAGCATAACTTTTGAACCGTTCAATCGATTTGATTCAAACTTGAACCAGAAGTTTACTGAAATTATTAATTATCATCTGTCGAACAATCATAACGTTTTCCATGAAAAAGTTTCAGGGGCGTATATTAGGGGGTGCCCTCTCTTTTCCTCCCTATTTTTCACCCCTTGAGTTATTTTTGAAAACTGTCCATATTTTTAAATCCTACGTTCAATTCAGAAGAAAAAGTCGACCCTGCAAAATTTTGATTAGAGACTTTATTTAGGAGATATTTTAGGTTTGAAGGTTTAGAAAACATCTCGAAAGCACCACTTTCAGAGGTCTAAAAATTAAAATCCAAAAAAACTCATGATTTCTCAGCTGAAGTAGGTTTTCTAGAATTTTCAAGTTGATAAACGACCATTTTTTCTGAGAAACAAGAAGTTTTCGGGGAAAAACAATTTGGGCTTTGGACAGCGGCGATTTTGGGATGTTTCCCAAAGTTTCAAACCCAAATATCTCCCAAACGAAGCCTCTAATCAAGATTTTGCAAGAGTGACTTTTTTTTCGAAATTGAGCGTTGAACTCAAAAATTTAAACAGTTTCCAAAAATAACTAGGGGGGAAAAATAGGGGTTAAGAGGGGGCACCCCCTATATCTACGATATCACCCCCTGAATTTTTTTTTTGAAACACGTTATGATTGTTCGACAGAAGATAATTTCAGTAAACCTTTGCTTCAAATTTGAATCAAATTGGTTGAACGGTTCAAAAGTTATGCGGAAAAAACGATTATTCATTTCCAACTTGAAGGACTGTATCTCTGTTACTAGGCATTTCTCAAATGTTTTCTGAAGAAAGTCCTGTTCATTTTTGATTCTCTATCGATCCTTAAATTTAATGACGTTTAAGCTGGACCATCCTGTACACCGCTCTAGACTCTGAATGCGATACTTTTGAGACAGCTGTATTGTATACAGGTTATTTTTTGAAAAAGACCCAGCCCAGATTTCTCGCTTTCAATTTTTTTTCCAGGGGAACGCCGAAAAAGATCGATTTTTATTTTGAGGGGGACATCTAGGACACACATTGTCAAATTTTCATCTTCAACCCCTTCGCCCCCACCCTACCCTCCTTAAGAATTTCAAATAGCACTACCTATGTTGTGATACATCAAATTGAAGATAATAAAATCCTCTCTTTCTGTCAAACATATTTTGAAACCTTTTAAACTAACCCAAGCCCTCCTCAAAATGTTTTCATTGTCAAATATAGGGAAGTCTTCCCCCTATTAACTGCCGATCCTTGAGAAATAGATTTTCCAGCAAAAGAGGTCGATTTTTATTTTGAAGGGGACACCTAAGACACGCATTGCCAAATTTTCATCTTCAACCCCTTCGCCTCCCAATTAAGAGAATTTCTGAAAAGGATTAGAGAGAGGTTTAGAAAACTCGAAATTATTTTTTACGGGAAGAGAATTTTGCCACCTTTATGGTGCGATTCTCTAAAAAATTACATTCCATAAAGGCTCTGTTACGTGTTATTACCTAGGCAACAGCCAATGGCAGACACGAATGTTTACATAACAGAGCGTTTATGGAATGTTATTTTTTACAGAATAGCACCGTTAGTCTGATGTATCACAAGGTAGATTACGGTATTTGAAATTTTAAATTAGGGTAAGATGGGGGCGAAGGGGTTGAAGACAAAAATTTTACAATGTGTGTCCTAGATGTCCCCTTCAAAATAAAAATCGACCTGTTTTAGCGTTTTCCTGTGAGAAATTTTGGCGGCGAGAAATCTGGGGTGGGTCCTTTTCAAAAAATCACCCTGTATGTAATTTTCTTCTTAGGACCTGCATTTCTATCTAATCAAGTTCTGAATAGGTTGTCTGACAAATAAACCCTCAGCAGAGAAGAGCGCAATCTTCATTTACCAAATACCAAATGATAGCTTATTCAGAACTTATTAGGAGACAGAATTACCGGCCCTTTTTGTCACGATAAGATATTTTGCAATCAAATTGTTTTAAAATAAGTCAAGGAACTGTCACTTAAAAAAATTAATGACATATGTTCAAAGTCACTGTATTTGCTGCGAGGAATATTTTAGACTAGGCGGAGCTCCCAAAATAACCTTTGGAAGCCCTTCAAAGCTTGTTATAAAATCAAAAAGTAGAGTAGATAGGTGTTAGATCTAAACCATAATTATGGACTTCTTATATCAGCTAATTATACTTGCATACCATAGCTGCTTTCTTTCGGCCAGGATCACGAATCATGATTCGGAAATCCACTGACTGGATTGGTTGGATTGGTTGCACGTGACACAGCCAACCAACCCCGTGAGCGGATTTCCGGATCATGATTCGTGATCCTGGCCGAAAGAAAGCGGCTCATATGTGTATAAATAAGCTGTTAATGAGTAGTAACCAGTGACTGATAACAGGTAAAACTTGACACATTATTGCTATTTTTACTTAACAATAATGGTATGAATCTGGTTTTGATTTTTTTTGTGTGGTAATGAAAACGAAGTTTTGAAAATTGAAACATAAGTAGGTACCTATTTCTCAATTCAGATTTGATAATCTCAGCTGGACTAAAAATAGAAAGGGACCTGCTTTATCTCAGAAAACGGACCTGACAAAAGCAACTCCTCTCGGCATCCCCGTCACTTTATCCTTCAGCACAGACTTCTGAACGATCTCCCCGTAATCACAGAACAAATTCTGGACATCCTGCTCCGTCACGTCCTTGGGCAAGTTTGTGATGTACAAGTTGGAGTCCTTCATGTCGGCACCGGGCGGACGCGAGTACGAAACTTTCAACCTTTTATTCCTGCGAACGAAATCGAAAAATCTTTAGAAATCAAACTTGGAGCGAGATCACGACAATACTTGCTTGTAGTTCAGACCGTTGAGGAGCTGTATGGCTTTGGCCGATTCTTCGGCGGTTGAGTATTTGACGAAGCCGAAGCCGAAGCTGTAGCCGGTCTTGTAGTCTCGCATGATCTTGATGTTTTCCACGCGTCCGATGGGACCGAAGATCTCGGCCAGGTCCTCTTCTGTGGCGAACTGCGGTATGTAGTTGATGATCAGCTTGGTTTTGTCGAAGTCCTGGGTGTCCCCGCAGGCGCCCATGAGGGCCTCACCGCCGACGCCCGCGGCCCCCTTGACGCCGCAACTGTTTTCCTGGTGCATCTGAAAGCCAAAGCAGGCACATGCCGAGTTTGAGGTTATGTCCGGCGCGGGGTCCCGGCGGCCGGGCGGGGACTGCGCCAGGGCCATTCGTGGGGGCTGCTTGTAGAAGGCGGAAGAAACGTCACTCACCTTTGTTTATCGGAAATTTTCCAAAATAAATAAAAGACAACTAAAACCGACCCTACAAACTAGATTCCGGAGCGCATGCGTGGGGTGCCAACCGCGTGCTTCGAAATTCCACCAGAGGGCTGGATTTTTTCGGCTTTTCCGCGATGTCGGCGTGGGATTCCGTGCAGATTTTTCGCGTTTCCGCGTTTTCTCGGCGGCTATTTTCGTGATGCGTTCGACTGCCGCGGTACGAGTTTTGGAAAGCGGCCACGCATGACAAGTGCGAAGTTTGTTGACACAAATGTCACGGAACACAGCTGTCAAAACATTGCACATGGGCGTAGCATCCACCAGGGCGCTGGGAATTTGCAACTGGTGACATCTGCCGAACCGAGTCTATTTTTGGTTAAAGATCGACCCGACCGACACCAGTTGGAGGGGGTTGGAGTTTTCAATAACCGTAGCCTTATGCTGAGGATTTTTTCCGGAGGGAGTAACACTGATGCTGTGAGAGAACAAAGTATTTTCAGCCTGCCTCTTAGATATTATCAACGGAATCATCCAGTCCAAGCTTAAAAAAACCACAGTCGATCGCCTATGATAGGTATTTTTTTCTTCAAGTTGGACAATCTGATAAGTTGATGGATTGAAAAAATCAAGATGATTTAATCAAATTTGTCAAAGTGATGTTTGCTCTGCTGGTTTGCCGTTTTAATGTAATTGCTAAGTGGATCAGGTTTTGACACTGACACAGTATTTTCATTCTTTTCTGTCTTGAAAACGCCGTTAGGCACGTTCTTTCAATAGTGGAAGTGTGGCGGAATATACAGTTAAAAAAACATCGAGGCGGACCCAGATCTAGCGTCGGAGTGTGATTTCATCGCAAGTGATCTCGTGATCTGAACTCGTCGCGCCCTGTAAGAACCTAGGTAGGTACTTACGTTCTCTGTTTCCACTTTCCAGGTCCAGGATCATGATTTGTGATCCTGGCCGGAAGAAAGCGGCAGAGATCAGTGGGCAAACCTACGACCTGCCGGTGATGCAGTTCCCAGAATGACAATTTGACAACACAGCGTAGTTCAGATGAAGGTTTCATGTCATAGGGACACAAATTTTAATGTAACCTAAACCTTCCTTGTATCAAGATGACATTATACATCAAAAATCAGGGACACCAACAAAAAATATCGAATTTTTCATGGCCAGCTGTGGTTTTTACTGTCCCAACCCCCCACCAACATGGAAGGGGAAGTATTGAGTGCTTTCCACCTAGACGGTACAAATACCACCAGACGGCACATGTTCCATAGTGTGGCACAAAATTTTAGGTGATCCAATGAACGGCGCAGAACCGAGTAGGAACACGTAGATGGAAAGCACCGTTTGGAACCCGCACATGCGTGAATGGCAGGTGTACCGAACTTGGGGCTAGGTGGAAAGCACGCATTGTAATCGTGCAAAAAAAAAGTTTTGAGATTTCACCGGATATATCCGTTTTGAGGTCCCCCCAAGACGATTAGGACCATTTTCAGATTGATGTCTGTCTGTGTGTCTGTGTGTGGGTCTGTGTGTCTCTCTGTGATCTTCCACGATAACTGCCGAACCGTTGACCAGATCGACTTGAAATTTGGTATGCGAACATGGTTTTTCTCTGGAAGAAGACCATTAGTTTTTGGCTGTCATCTGTCAAACGGAAGTGTCACTGTCAACAAATGTCAGAAGATAAATATCTCACGGAACTTGACTTGCAATATGTCATTTGAAAGCCTCTAAAAAACTCTATTCAGAACAGTCGAAGGTATATCGCCCTATCTTTCATCTTTCAAATAATAAAAAATGTCAAAGTTCAAAACTTTACCAGTTGATTATTCAAAATCTATCCGACGGATTGGAACCAGATTTGGTAGGAAGCAACACAACAAAAGAGTCAAATCAAGGCCGCAGTTGCAGTTTTCCACCATTCTCCAGTCGGGCGTAGTGAATTTTCAATATTTCTCCTGGCCGTTGCCACCCGAGAGAGGCTTTCGCTAGTGTTTTGACCGAAACGACTCGCTTTTGTAGCAGGACTCCACTCAAAAATTCATTCCTGCTCGAGGATCGACTTTTTTTGAAAAATTTCAACTGATTTCGAAAGTAGATTGGATTGGCGTCGTGTCGGCCTATTTTCTAAATCGACACAGTTCCTGTTTTCTGACGGTAATTTTTTCAAAATGAAATTTGCACGATCCGTGAATTTGAAAAAACGCAGTAAAAACTTCTACATGCGGTAGGCCCCACGAAATATTAATTTTAGGTGCAGACATGCTGCGAATGAAAGTTTTCTGAAAGTTAGAGAAAACATTGAGCTAATTTTTGGAGGAAAAATTTCCGAAATCGGACCAACGCAACGGTTGCCGAGTTTTCCTTTCTGGAAAAACTGCAAATTTTCCAACTTTTTATTGCGTGGACCGATTTTAACCAATTTTTTTTAAAACAAGAAATAACTGGTTCTTGAACATTTTCCATTATTTTTTTCTTGGGAGTTTTCCGGTTGAAAAAAATTCTCTCCAAATTATTTTCAATCTTTTTCTGTAATTCCAACTTGCCACCCGAAGGGACGTTTCGAACAAAAATTTACATAGGATCCTGGATATTAGTCGGGAAAGTTTTGGGGTGACACAACCGATTTTTAAGCTTGGAATAGATTATACGTACAGGTGTTCACGCGATCGAGACGGATACCCCCCTTAAGAAACTTTTCCTTCACTCTATAATTAAAAAAAGAAAAAACTTTTCTGGGACAATTTTTTCCGTGGTTTCTGAATATGTGAAGTATAATTTTCCATTTCATGCCATATACAGGGTGTGGCAATTTTTTGCATTTTTCCGAAACACACCCTGCATTTCATCACCACAATCGATCCGCATTGTTATCGCGTGATTACAAATATGCATAACACTTCTCAATTTCTTCAGAAATTTTTTTAAAATTCACTGTGGCACCTCAAAAAAAATCTGTTGTGGGGCGACACAAAACTTTCCCGGCGGTATCCAGAGACGTCAGTAGTGATTTTGATTCAGGCGCCCCTCCGGGAAAGGGAGACTTGGTTGTGAAATTTAAGAAAATATCGATTAAGTCGAGCGATTATCCAAAAAAACTAACTTGAAACACATCACAAGAAAGCACTGCGGTTCAAGTATGTAGTTTCAAGGCGCTGTAAGTACAAGTGTACAACCTCATCCGTCAGAACGAAAATTGGACGAAAAATGGTTGGAAAATACTCAAGAACCAATTACTTACCTGTTGTTCAAAAAATAAATGGTGAAAATCGGTTCACGGGTTGAATACCTGGGACAGAGTTCTCATTATTTGCACTTCAGAGTCAAAAACGAGAGGGGGGGCTTCGTGGGGCTCCAAGAGATATCCGTAGATACCAGAGAGCCTATAAGACTTCAATCAACCCAAGACACAGTTAAAATTGGTGCTAATAAAAATTTGTAGACGTGAACTGAAAATGTACTGAAAAAGTAAAAATGTGTGAAAATCACACAAAAAAAATAAGAAAAAAGAAGACCACAGAGTGAATTGAAGTGCCGATAAGGGGCAAGAAACTGGAAAGAAATACGAAAAATAGTAATTTAAAGGAGGGGAGCAACTAGAACTAGAAAGCAACAAGGCAAGAAAAAGTCGACCAGGAAGCGAACTCGGGTTTTGACGGTCAATGAATTCGAAAACTAGAAGTAGAACTGCAGAGAGAAGGAGGAAAAATATGTGAAAATTAAACCAATATTGGTAAACGCGCACTTCAATCTATAGCATACTCATTACTCATCAGTCAATAGTAGTAAACTCGCTCCTCAACCTATGGCACAGATCATTAGTAGTAAAATAGGTAGACATCTACGTACACAGCTTGTCACACTCGATGTGGGAAACTTGCACTTATTAGGCTTGAAAAAACCTTTGTGACCTGACAAGGTCCATGTATATATACACAGCCTCTCGCACCTAACTCGCCATGTGGAAAACTTCGACCAATTACGTCGTCAGCAAAAAAACTAGTGACCAGACGAGGTCCGCTTTTAGCGTCCAAATTGCTATACAAACAAAAACCAAAAAAAATGTGACCAACTTCACAAAAACTCATGTGATGTTCTAAGAAGTCAGTTATAAGGGCTCTGCGATATAGATAATTTTCGATAGATATTAGAAAATTGAAAAGTGGCGCTGATACTCTGCCCAAAAGCCGAACCAAAAACCGATTTTACTTCAACTTTAGGTAAGTATATCAAAATAAAAAAAAAACTGAAAATAAACCAAAGAAAAGATCCAAAAAATAATTTCGTAATCATTTATTTATTGTATATAGGCCCTAATTCTCGATTGCCACAGTTTTCTCGTCTTAACCGCTAAGTACAAGTTACACAAACATGTAATATTTATAATATATATTTATATCGTAACGTTGCGTGTGTGTACAGTATGGTACGTAAATCTTTGGTCTCCTCTAGACTACAAGGTATAGAAGGTGTGTGATGGGGGGAAGTTTTGCAATAGCAAGTTAGAAGACGTTTGTTTTGGCGACGCGCGCGCGCTCTACTTCATCTTTTCATTTATCCCTATGACATTTGACATTATGTACCTAGAAGGGAAATCTCAAATCTCCACACGGAAATTTTAGGCTATTATTGTCACATTTTTGACTGCTCGTCGGCGCCGTCATCTGGCCACTGGCGAGGCGACATTGTAAATAGCCTCGTACACTTTCTGTTGGACCTGTTCTAGCTTGGACTTCATCGGAGCCGTGTAGGGGTCGAAGTTCAGGACGCGCCTCTTGCGTCGGTAGATGCCCTCCTTGCGTTCGATGGCGCACTTGAAGAGGGCGTCGTCTTGGCCGATTTCCAGAAACTCGATGACGGATTTCAGCGTGTACTCGAGATTGTCGACGAGCTGCTCGTAGAAGATGACGTGTGTGGGGCCGGTGAAGTTGTACAGCCAGTCCAGGTTGCTCTGCTTCCACGCTTCCAGCTTGTCGTTGACGAATTGCTGCCAGTCTATCGAAAACAAAAAAAGTGTGAATTTTACTTCTCATTATCAATAACCTGAACCAATGTTGCATCCAGACAGCACTCAGATAGCAAGTATACACGTCGAAAATTGGTCACAAAACAGTTATAAATGAAAAATATTGACGTCGAAATTACGTCAAAGTCTCGTAGATAGAACACTTTGTAGGTACCACGAACTACTAACCAAACTGGATTGCTAATAGTTACCATAAGAATGACCCCCTAATAAGTCTCTACCCTCCACTCTCCAAAAAGAGGGTCATATGGAGCGCTACTGGCGCTTCTGTATTGTGATGGGCAGGTAGTACTAGGTGCTTTCCTTTTACCACAAAATAAATAAATAAATAAATAAATAAATAAAGAAATAAATACTGTTTATTGCCTAAAACTCACTGATCTGATCTAAATTAGAGAGAGAAAGCGAGAAATCACATGCGCGAAAGTGAGATACCACTAACAACTTAGGTCAGAATACTTAGTTCAGGTTATAAAAGGAAAGCACCTACTGATTCGTTACTTTTGTAATCGTTACTCGCCGGGACCCGAAGTACCGATTACTCATTTGATAAAGTATTCGTTACTTTCATAAATGATTACCTACTTCAAAAGCGACCGCATTTCCGCATTCAGTACCTGCCCAAAAAAAAATCTCAATTTTAATTTTTTTATATCAGTGTTATTATGTTCAGAGTCAGTATTATGTTAATCTGTTCCAGTTCTTTCTTATAATAGAAAAAATATAAATTTGCAGCGGCATTTTTCCTCTTAAGATACCAAAATTTGGTTATTATCATCAATATTATTATTATTATTATTGCAAAAAAATTCGTCTGCGGCGCTTCAACGCCCCCGGGCCCCCCGTGTTTCTTCCGATAGGAATCGCCCCTCTATTTTACTTTTCCTCGAAGTAATCAGTAACGATTACTGAGTACCGATTACTAACGATTATCTATTATCTAAACGTAACGAGATATTACATCACCTGAATGGTTTTATTGAGGTATTTTACAGTAAATAATGTCTTGTGGTAAGACATCCGTGGGTAAGACTGATATAAGTGAAGACTGCGAGGGTGTCGCGCCATCTTTCGGCGAGGCGATGATAAAGAAGGATGCGTCAACTGAAGGTCACATCCGCCCTCTGGGTCACATAGGGCGGTGCTTTCCACCTAGACGGTACAAATACCACCAGACGGCACATGTTCCATAGTGTGGCACAGAATTTTAGGTGATCCAATGAACGGCACAGAACCGGGTAAGAACACGTAGATGGAAAACACCGTTTGGCACCCGCACATGCGTAAATGGTAGGTGTACCAAATTTGGAGCTATATAGGTGGAAAGCACCCATTATATATTGTGATTATGTAAAACTGAAAATGATGTTCGTGCCAAAAAATTGGGACCAATCAACGGGTAACCATTTTAACAGACAGGTAACCATTACCATTACCCATGGTTAGGCATCATTATTGTGAATAAAGCACTTTACAGTTTGGAATCAAGAATCAAGGTAGGTACTAACATCTGCCTTTGGTCCGTTTATATCGATCGGGCGAAGCGAATCCTATGTGGCCACCGCTTTGTCGGTTGAACTCTGCCTGGATCGCCGGTCCCGGTGCTCTGATCAGCAGGATGGCTTTGGAAAACATCTTCCTGGCATTTTGTCCCCATTCGTGGGTCTTCACAACCAAAACGCTCCCGTTGACGATGCTTTCAGCTGGGAATCCGTTCTTGAGCAAACCGTAATCCTTGTACACGGAACCGGTGAAAAACCCTGTAAAAGTCGAAGTGTTACGAGAGCAGAGAGTAGGCACTTATAGAGGAATCACGTTAGATCATTTGGATAGCTGAAGGTCATAATTCTATGAGTATGGCAAAAGTGTTGATAGACATTTTGTTAGTATGGCCTACTGTAATACTGACCAAAATACAAAAAAAGCTTATCATGGTTATTGAAGAACTGTTGGAAAAATGTTTGATCGCCCTGTCTGTCATACATTATTTTAGCGTTTTTGCGACAATTTGGGCTCCAAATATGCTCCTCACTTTATGAAGCATGTCTATCTTGGTTACTTGCAACCAACGCGACAAATTTAAGGGCATTTTTTTGACCCAAATTGTTGCGAAAACGGGGCAAAATGAGTGTCCTACTTTTTTTGGCCGTAATGCTGATTTTTTAGCAAAATTTTTGTTAGACTCCGTTTTGACTTGATTGCATCGAGAGCATACCCTGAATTTACGACGCTTGTCAGACAGCAGCCGAAGTGCTGAGTGATTGAGACAATTTTGAATTTAATCAAATTTTTGTTGAATGGTCTTCTCAAAAATGAAACAAATTTGTTTGATGACCTTTTTGTAGCGAGTTTAAGAAAACAGTAGTCTTTTTCGAGCGAGAAACTTTTTGTAACCGGTTGGTTATTGGCGGTTGACATTAAATTGATATATACTGTCATTTTTTTGACATCTGATATTTCTGAAACGTTGCGGTTTATAACTTTAGTTATCAGCATTTGGCAGGAAAAGAGTGAGTTTAATTGACGGAGAAAATTCTGCGGTAATTTGGCAGTACCGGCAAAGATAGATTAAAAATTTAATTTTCCTGAAATGTTTTTTTTTTATATGAAATATTGATATCTTAATTTAAAACGCCTAATAAAATCTATTTCAGACAATTTGTTCCCCCACCATAAGAATACCCCACCATACTGAGCAACTTTAAGGGGTTTCTGATGCGACTAAAAAAAGTTGTTGACGGGAATCGGTTTTATTTTTTTTTCATCAAGTAGAAACTTTTCCGAAAAGAAAATGTACGGGCATTGCATTCAAATTTTGAAAATTTCCAAAAAAAGTTTAAAATTTTTCATTTTGATTTTTGAAAATTCAAAAACCAGATAGCATCGAGAATGCATCTTTCCTCAAGGAAGTCGCATGCCAAATTTGAACTTTTTATTTTGAAAAAAAGGTATCAAAAATGATTTCTACCAATTCACTTTTTCATGCCTACGAGAAATCATTTTTGGTACCTTTTTTTTTTGAAAGTAGAAAGTTCAAATTTGGCATGTGAATTTCTTGAGAAAAGATGTATTGTCGATGCTATCTAGTTTTTGAATTTTCAAAAACCAAAATCAAAATTTTTTAGAAATTTACAAAATTTCATAGCATGGTCCGTACATTTTCTTTTTGGAGAAGTTTCTACTTGACAAAAAAATAAAATAAAATCGATTCCCGTTCAACAACTTTTTTAGTCGCATCAGAAACCCCTTAAGTGACAAAGTGACGTCATCTCTCGGTAATCAGAAGCTCGATAACAGTTATAGAACTTACAGATATTCGCTCGCAGATGTTATAGGGTGGGTGCACACATCGTAGGCATTTATATGTGATTTATTTATAAAGTGTTGCCGAGACTGACATTATTTTATTAATCACTGACCAGTCGCCTGTTGCAACAAATAGCGGAGCCAGGTGTTTCCGCTTCCCGGAAACGACGCCAGCGCAACTGGAGTTTTCGGAGGATCCAGAAATTTCACGTTGGAACACCACTGGATTCTCGATCGGCGCAAAGGGGGCCGCAGTCCTGGAACTCCGTATTCAAAACTTTTTAGCCTGTTCAGTTGCTGGCCATGTTCTGAGTGCTGCAATTAATCAAATTAATGCCAAGGTTTCGAGCCGAAATTAGAAAATATGTAGGTATATTTATACAAGCCAAAATGTATATACAAAAATACAAAAATAGATTATTATTGCCATATTATATTGAATATTGAATATATAAATATGCTGCGATAGAAGAAAAAAATTAAAACCTTTGAGCTGGAGTTTCTGGGTTCGTGGAGGGTGACCGCGGAAAGGATCAGCACCCCAGCCAGATATAAAAACAGCAGCACAGCCAGCAGCCAAAATCTGACCCTGGTGACATGCATTTGCCCATCATTCGTTCGGGTAGAGGCTCCTTAAAACTGCTACGAAACAAATCTTTGTGTCATTTATTCGTACAATAGTTACGTGATTAATTGTATGATAAAACATGCTCTATCTAATCCAATTACACAGTCACCTTAATGTCGTGCCGCCATAATTCAGATTTTTTTTCCAATCGACGCTTACGCAACAGAGTAATCGTCATTGTTTTTTCTCGAGCCTACATGATCTGAACCTGTTTATTTATCACACTTTTGTTGCTAGGCTACATATACGCACACAAAGGGGTGGATTGTTCAGGGCGTCGTCGACTCCCCACACACACACAGCCGTCGCGACGGCGATGCCCGGGCGTCGACGTCTTCCAGGGGCACTCAAACTTTTTTCTTTTCTCTCCTTGCTAGCGTCCAATCGTCTTGCTTCGTGCTTTATCATTTAAATTGACCCAATTGCGGACGTTTTACGACATATTTTGCAAATTGGCAGCCTTTTGCGGTTTTTAAAAAAAATTGCCAAGCTCAGCGCGCACGCCTATGGCTCTGGTGACTTTGGCCGAGCGCGGTTGGTGCTCTTGTTTTATTTTCATCGATTGACCTTGATTCGATTTGACATTGACAGATCGAAACGTCAGTTGCCGCGACGTAAATATTTGGTTTTCTGTTGTTGAGTCTGAAAAACAACGTAAAAAGTTGAATTTTAAACGTAAAAAGTGCCTAGATTTTAATTTTCAGGAGCTCCAGTACAGGTTAAAACGCGAATTTGGGCTTTGTGGATTTCGAGTGAAAATATAAAACTCCGAAAGTTCTGGATCTGAGCCACAGGAATCAGGCCAGGATGTCGGAAAGGCCGAAAATGGAAAAAGGGAAGAAGATAATGTTGCCGCCTGATCCGCAGTATCGTTTGGGGGAGAAGAATCCAATGGGACACATCCACAGCATTTGCTTTCCGACCAACAATGCAAGCTACACATCCAGGCTGCTGGCAGCCAACGAGGCTGGTACTGTCTACTTTTGGGATTTGGAGGTAAGTAGGTATCTACCTGTTATCAAAAATCAACGAAATGTTCATTTGGAGTTGGCTTTGCTGTTGAAATATTAGGTCTTCCAGCCGATCTAGTCGCTCAGTTGATGCAGATTTTGTTTCCAAAGCCAACTCCAAATAATTATTAGAACTTTGATAATTAGGTACTTTCGTGGTTAAGAAATTGTCAAACAGTTGGGCGACTGTAAACATGGTAATGATAACTTAGGTATTGCCACAGAGTGGTATTGCTAAAAATGGTAAACAGCTGTGGTCACTTTGCAACTTTCAGAAATCAGCTTCTTGGTTAGCTCAGTTTTTCAAGTCTTCAAATGTTAATGGGTTTTTTATAATCATACTGAGCTTATAGGCTAAAATGCTATTTGTAAAATTATTTTACCCTGTACAGGTGCGGCAGGTCCGCTATTGTTGCAAATCAGCTTTTGTGACATTTCATTTTTAAATGGCACCCCCTGTATATTTCGCCTCCTTTTGGATTTATTTGGGGGAGTAGTTCCACCTGGCACGTAAGCCTCACTATTGGACTTATTGTACCCCTCTCAGACCAGCCGGACCGAAAGCCGAACTCAACGAGCCACAATGTGGTGCGTGGATGTTTGATGGTCGGTCCATCCAATCACTGGAACCGAGAAGGGCTCGGTTGACCTGTACTCCGTCTTTGACCCTTAAACGCAGGTGCGGCTGTGATTAACTCGCCCCACGCCCTGCGCAGGTACAGGGTGTTCACGCGAGACGGATACCCCCATAAAAAGGTCCCCTTCATGATGATTAAAAAAAGTAAAAACTTTCCTGGAACAATTTTTTCCGTAGTTTCTGAATATGTCAATTATAATGGGGTACTTGCTAATGGAATAGATTCAGCTGGAAATACTTTTGATTGCTAGTATAAGTGATAAGGGGACTCTACTGAGAATTTCACAAAAATCCCGTCGTTTTCTACAGAAAAAAACGAATTTGAAAAATCCTCCTAAAAGCTTCGCGCCAGGACAGGGATTTTGAGTGGGGTTGGTCTGACTGTGTGACAATGGAATAATCAAGAATGTCAGGGATGTCACTGTGACACTGTCATTTTGAACATGCTATCGCAAAACCGGTTTCCTATCGAATTCTCTTACCATGAGCATTTACACAATAAAGTCGAACAAGGTTTCGAAGAAACTGACTCCAGAAACTTCTTATAACACTGTCTCAGTCGAGATAATTTATTTCCAGGGGAAAATCTGGAGGATCACCAATAGCACAGAAATAAGGGGCTGAAAATGAACAGTGAGCTTTTATAGGTTCATCATTAGCATACAATTCCGGATAGGTAATACTTTAGAGCTACAAGAGATCCATGTGGGGAGGACGCGATGGATCTCCAAATAAAATGTGGGGAGCAGGAACACTGATGTCCGAAATGAAGCCGAGGGTCAGCCAGGTCAGAGCACGGGTGACAAACATGCGAAAGGCTTTTAGGTGGACAGCACTGAAGACTAAAGAAAGAGACGAGTTAGGTTGAACAAGAAATCAACAAAACGAGTAGGTACTTACCGCGTAGATCAAAGCCTCGATCAAAGCAGTCAAAGGCAAAAAAAGGGCACAGGAAGAAATTACGGTCGGCGGTTTGACGTTGTCAGTCAGACTCAGATCTTGTTGTTTGAAAACGGCACCTTGGCGACGTTATATCATTGCCAACCCAACGAGGAAAAAGAGTCCTTCTATGTTCTATATCTAATATATTTGTGACGTCACAAATATATTTTTAAAACACGCATTGCGGCCGCAATTTTGGGAATTTAGGAAAAAGAAAAAATACGGGTACATTATTTTTAACCATACTATCGATTAAGCCAATAAAAAAAATTAGGCAAGTACCCCATTGTCCATTTCATGCCGTATACTGGGTGTCGCATTTTTTTTGCCTTTTTCTGAAACACCCTGTATTTCATCATCACAATCAATGCATATTGTTATCCTGATTACAAAAATGCATGACACTTGAAAAAAAAATCTGTAAAAATATTGACAAATTCACAATGGCATCTCTAAAAACATTTTATTTTAGAATGATGTATATGGCATGAAATGAACAATTGAAAATAAATAAATAAATGGATAAATAAATATTGTTTATTTATCTTGAGGTCGGTTTACAGCATGAGAAATGTCACAAAATATCACAGAAACATATCACAGAATGGGGTACTTGCCTATATTTTTTTTATTGGCTTAATCGATAATATGGTTGAAAATAATGTACCCGTATTTTTTCTTTTTCCTAAATTTCCAAAATTGTGGCCGCAATGCGTGTTTTAAAAATATATTTGTGACGTCACAAATATATAAGATATAGAACATAGAAGGGCTCTTTTTCCTCGTTGGGTTGGCAATGATATAACGTCGTCAAGGTGCCGTTTCCAAACTTTGAAATCGTATCATCTCAAATCTGATTTGAGTCTGACTGACAACGTCAATCCGCCGACCGTAATTTCTTCCTGTGCCCTTTTTTTGCCTTTGACTGCTTTGATTGAGGCTTTGATCTACGCGATAAGTACCTACTCGTTTTGTTCATTCCTTGTTCAACCTAACTAGTCTCTTTCTTTAGTCTTCAGTGCTGTCCACCTAAAGGTGCATTCAGTCAGCTTATTTAGCCGCAAGTTTTAATTTTAGTCGCAAGCGCAGCGACGCCCATTGGCTCTTATGAACCAGCCTCCTCGGAACAGCCAATAAATGATGCAGCGCTTACGGCTAAAATTAAAATTGCGGCTAAATAAGCTGACTGAACGCACCTTAAAAGCCTTTAGCATGTTTGTCACCCGTGCTTTGACCTGGCTGACCCTCGGCTTCATTTCGGACATCAGTGTTTCTGCTCCCCACATTTCATTTGGAGATCCATCGCGTCCTCCCCACATGGATCGCTTGTAGCGCTAAAGTATTACCTATCCGGAATTGTATGCTAATGATGAACCTATAAAAGCTCACTGTTCATTTTCAGCCTCTTATTTCTGTGCTATTGGTGATCCTCCAGATTTTTCCCTGGAAATAAATTATCTCGACTGAGACAGTGTTATAAGAGGTTTCTGGAGTAAGTTTCTTCGAAACCTTGTTCGACTTTATTGTCTAAATGCTCATGGTAAAAGAATTCGATAGGAAACCGGTTTTGCGATATCATGTTCAAAATGACAGTGTCACAGTGACATCCCTGACATTCTTGATTATTCCATTGTCACACAGTCAGACCAACCCCACTCAAAATCCCTGTCCTGGCGCGAAGCTTTTAGGAGGATTTTTCAAATTCGTTTTTTTCTGTGGAAAACGACGGGATTTTTGTAAAATTCTCAGTAGAGTCCCCTTATCACTTATACTAGCAATCAAAAGTATTTCCAGCTGAATCTATTCCATTGGCAAGTACCCCATTATACTTGACATATTATTGAAGATATATTATTGAAGATAATTCTAAAGAAGGACATCACATATAGTAGTGACAAACTCTTCAGGGAATATAAAATTTACAAAATAAAACAAATATACGCAGAAAAATTATTTACATACCAGACAAAGCAGCACAAGGCCGAAATAAGGGTCTACAAACATGACATAAGAGTAAAAGAAGAGATTGCTGTTCCTCGAGCACGAAAGACTTTAGGTCAGAGCCATTTCGGATATTCAGCGCCGAGACTATACAATAGGGTGCCAAAAACCATAAAAACTATGAAAAATCCTAAACAAAAACGAGCTGAATTGAAAAACTGGATTTTACATGAAGGCGACCCTCTTGAAAGTCAACTCTAGTCATTTTCCAGTCATTTTTAACCCGTGTGATATAATATTATTTTAGATTTTACTCTATGATTTTACGAATGAGAAAATTGCTTTTTAACATGTTTTACTATACTGTTTTTAATCTGCTTCACTATTTTACTCTTTTTTTCATATAAATGTTTTATCATTGTTACCGTCTGATTTTGAACCAACGTGAAGACACAAATGCACCTGCACACAAAGTTCCATTCAGAACTTTAAGTAGGGTTTACCATATTTATGACCTTTTTGATATGGTTAGGATTGTTCTATTCGCTGTAAGTTGTTTAAAGGGAAATAAATTATTAGTGTATTGTATTGTATTGTATATCCAGAGACCACGGAAAAAGTTATTCCAGGAAAGCTTTTTCTTTTTCGAATTATCGTGAAGGGAAAGTATTTCTGGGTGGGTATCCGTCTCGCGTGAACACCTTGTACGTTCCTGACTTCGTCAGACTTCCTGACTACGCCGTCGGTTTTCTTCTACACATTACCGTACGGCTGGTTGCAGGCATGTTATACTCGAGGGGTTCGCCCAGGACCACTGAGGAGAAGTTTCAGCGGGCTTAGAATCAGATGAGACCCGTCAGTGGCTCGCCCACTGCCACTACCTACCGACCGTCTTCCATTCCAACTTTTGGCCGCGCTGAGCGTTGCTGCAGTCGAGTTATCACTCGCCGGTGTACTACACGCGCTATGCCTTCCTTGGGTCGCCCCCTTTTCGTCCCCCAACTTCTACGCCACTGGCGATTTCCCAAAATTGATATTTTTTAATTCTGTGTCATTCGCTTATAAGAAGTTTCCATTGCAAAATTAAAATTTTGGTTAGATGCTAACGTTTGAAAACCACCTATAGATTCTTAAATACATACCGATTTGAAATTTATAATTTTGAAAAATTGACGGTCTTCTGGCTGAAGTACAGGGTGTTCACGTATAAATTATACCCCCTTGTGAAGACTTCCCCTTGAACGTAATTTTAAAAAGAAAAGATGATTTTTACATGATTTTTTTCTTAGGTTCCGAATCTGTCCACTGAAATTTTCTATGTATCGCTTACAGGGTGAAACATCGAAAATTTTTCTCAAATTGGGCACCCTGTATTTTAATATGGGAATCGATTCCTCTTTTTATCCTGATTATAAATATAAATCACACTTGATAGGTTGATTGAAAAAAAAATGTGAAAATTGGTTTTTTTAAGTTTGAAAAATAGCAAATTTTGAAAAATTTCGAATTTTTTTTGAGCTTGTTGAGTTTGGTGAAAGTTTCAAACTATAATCATTATACAAAAATTATATAACATATTATAACTTTCATCAATTTTTTTTACAAGTATTGCGCTAAATCATTTATCAAGTGTGATTTATATTTATGATCAGGATGAAAAGCGGAGTCGATTCCCATATTAAAATACCGGGTGTCCAATTTGAAAAAAAAATCGATGTTGCCAATAAACCATATAAACTTTTTGTGGGCAGATTCGAAGTCAACGGAAAAAATCATATGAGAATCGTTTTTCATTTTTAAAATTATCTTTAAGGGAAAGTCTTCAGAGGGGGGTATAATTTGTACGTGAACACCCTGTAGCTTTCTTGGGCTTCTCAAGTCGGGAAAATGCAATATGATTTAGGTGTAAAATCGCGGATTTTCCTAAAATTGGCCTGTCAGATTCCGATTTTGTTTTCACGGTTGTTGAGATACATCTTCCAGCAATCTACTCGGTTGGCGAGATTTTTTGATATATTTCAATTACATTCGTTATAGGGTGGAATGTAAAGTATTGCAAAATTGTGCTCAGTTCAATAGATCCCCATTTTTGTGAACAATTTGTTTTTCAAATTCTAACGATATAATCATGAAGATGTTCTATTTCGAAACGGTTTTTGAATTCTTCAGATCAGAAGTCCAACAATGATGACATGATTTTTTTTGTGAAAGTTGCATTTTAGTCATTTCGGATGGCAGTAAAATCGCATTTTTGATGATAAGAACCTGTAATTTCATGCTTGTTGCTTGGACTGTTGAAAACTGCTGCGCCCTCAGAAACCTCCGTTTTACTTTTCCGGTTCGCGTTATCGTCTGAAAAGGAGAATATTGTGAACGCGCAAAAAATTTGTTCCTGGATTTCGAAGAATAACTCTTTTTTAAGGTCCATCTAATCGATTTATTCAGACCATTTCCAGATCAAAGTTGGTCTGTCTGCCTGTCTGTGTGTCTAACTCTGTGTAATCGTCCATGATAACTCCCAAACGGTACATCCAATTGAGCTGAAATTTGGTATGCAGCGTCTAATGAACTTATGTGATTTTGGTTGAAATCCACCATTAGAGGGCGCACTTATCTCTAATCGTATCACCTTTCAACCTTTGAACCCTTTCACAATCAGACTTCTTCCTTGACATGGACCTGTACAGCCTCTACTTAAACTGGACTTATAAAACCGTTTATTGCCATGACTCCAGTGGGAGGTCGACATGTTCGTTATCACTAGGGACTTTCATTTTGCACAATTAATCCTGACCGTCCTGAAATAATAGCATGGCGGTATGATATGAGTGTAAAGTTTAGATTAGGTTGTCAAAATGACATTTTTGCTATTACTGCAGAGGCAGGGCCGTTTCCTTACGTTCGTTTGCAGCACTTACCATCTACATAATATGTTCATTATTCATAGGTTTCGGTTATTCGATAACAAAGACGCTGTTCCGTGCCAAAAATCGTTAACTAGAATGTTTTGAGCACAGACACTCGATTCTTTTGCTATTGGAAGTTTGGCTTCTTGCTTGCCTGTTCCAATTTGGCTTGCAACCACCGTCCGCTCCTGTTTTTTTAGCGCACTTCTCCAAACGGGAAGGCGCTTTTGTCCTTGCTTTGTCCGTCCGTCCGTCCGTCCGTCACAGCATCTAGTCCTAGACGAAAAGGTTTTTGCGAAAAAATTTTACTCCATTGGGTAGCTCATGACCTTGTATCCCGAACCAAGAAAAATCTTGACGAAATAATAATAAACAATGACAATAATAACAATTTAGTGTGACGCGGCATCGCCGTTGAATGCTGTATTTCAAAAGCCGGCCTGATCTCGAAAGTTATCACATGCGAGGAAGTACCCGATCTTATCATTTTACCATAATACATATGCGAAGTTATATTTAGAGGATGATTTGAACTTTATTTTAATGAAAATTTCACATCGGTGCGAGGTGCCGATTAGAAGTTATTAATTTTTGAACATGACTCCGAAACTACGGCTCGGCCGCAAATGATTTATTCGTTGCTTGCTGGTGCTTGATATCCTTTCCTCCGAACAAAACGAAATTCAATACAGAAAATATTTCAACTCGAATGGGTAGCTCATGGCCTTGGTACGCGAATCAAGAAAAATTTTGCCGAAATAATCATGAACAATTACAAAAATAACATTTTGGTGTAGGGCGGCCTCGCCGATCAAGTGCTGGCATTCGCGGTAAGATGTAGAAAGTTGCGATATGCAGGCAACTACAATTTCTTAATGAAATACATCACTGCATGTACGGCATTATATTTAGAGAACAATTTGAACTTTCTTTTGACAAAAACCCCACTTCGATCCGACCGTTATGCGTTAGGTCAGGTCAGGTCATCGATTTTATCGATTTATCGTTATCGTTATCGATTTTTGAAAACGGCCGCAAAGCCACGGCTCGGCGCATATTACACGACCCTACAAATTTAAAATCAGACGTGCCGAAATAGTAATTGAACATTTTGAAATAGCCAATACTAGGTACCTGAAGGATAATGGCACTCAAATTACGAAACATGTTCGCTCAATAACAAAAAAAAAAGTAGGTATCACTAAAAATCATGTGACAAGGCTCCCATTTTTTCGGTTTTTCGATAAAAAAGAAATGTTCCAATTCAAAAGTGAACCCGATATTCGTGTTCAGGAGGTCGAAATCAGTTAGAGAACATTTTTTTATATAAGTAACAGAATGACGCTTATGTGGCCGGTTTGTCTGTCTGTCTGTCTGTCTGTCTGTCTGTCTGTCTGTCTGTCTGTCTGTCCGAGTCCGTGCAGAAATTAAGACGCTGTACTCCTTCTCGAGAATTGAAACAAGAGTCTTGGAACTTTTTTCCGATTAATAGCTGATGTCCCCAAGGGTGGCCAATGGGCACTATTTTTGTTATCCATACATCGTTATCATTATTCTCAAAAAACAGAGATCTCCTGTGCACTTCGATGAAGTTGAACTTCTCCTCGGGAAATAAAGCTACAGCCGTTGAAGATTGAACTTTATCCGGTGGATAGCTTAGGTCCTCAAGGACCAAATAGGCAGGTTGGCTTTCATAATTCGGCCGCCATCTTGGCTGCCATATTGAAATTTCTTATTAGTGGAACGATTGTCATGAAACTTGAAACTCACCCTTGTCTAGTACGATCATTCTTATTTTCAAGCCAAATTTTATGATTGCCCCACCATCTTGGCCGCCATATTGAAATCTCTTATAAGTGGAAAGATTTTCATGAAACTTGAGAGTTACGCTTGTCTCGTACGATCATTCCTATTTTCAAGCTGAGTTTCATAATTGTGCCGCCATCTTGGCCGCCATATTGGCCGCCATATTGAAATCTCTTGTTAGTGGAACGATTTTCATGAAACTTGGAACTTACCCTTGTCTAGTACGATCATTTTGATTTTCAAGCCGAATTTCATGATTCTGTCGATATTTTGGCCGCCATATTGCAATTTTTTCGGTTTTTCGATAAAAAAGAATTGTTCCGATTCAAAAATAAACCTGATATTCGTGTTCAGGAGGTCGAAATCAGTTGGAAAACATTCTTTTATAAGTAACAGAATGACGCTTATGTGGCCGGTTCGTCTGTGTGTCTGTCTGTCTGTCTGTCTGTCTGTCTGTCGTTCGTGTAGAAACTAGGATGCTGTACTCGTTCTCGAGAATTGAAGCAATAGCCTTGGAACTTTTTCCGATGGATAGCTGATGTCCCCAAGGGTGGCCAATGAGCACTATTTTTGTTATCCATACATCGTTATCATTCTGATTTTCAAGCCGAATTTCATTATTCTGCCGAAATTTTGGCCGCCATATTGAAATTGTTTGCCCAAATAACGGTAGAGTAGAACCCTAGTTACTTAACATCTTGCGTTCACTAATCCTTCAAAAAAGGAAGTGCGCTACTGAGCCTCATGCCCATGAGGCATATTCGCTTGTTTTTTGTTGGTATTCTACAATGAAATAGTACGATCAGGGTCGATGATTGATTGACTGGCACACTTACCTATAACAAGAAACACTCTCAAGGCCCGAGTATAAACACACCAATTTCGAATTTGACACAAACCCAAAAACTGCGACGTACAAATCGTCAAAATGTTATTTTTCTGGTGAAGAGCAGACAGATCGCGATTGCGGTGATTTCGAAGCAACCTGTCGGAGCTGAAATGACAGAACAGCGACTCTCAAACTGTCTCAAATCTTCAAGACCGTTTTAACTTTCGATGAGGTCTTCGACACGAAACTGATGGCTACTTTCGAGGTAAAAAACATATTATTGCTAACGGAATCTTTCATTTATGAAAAGTATTATGTCGATAAATATCAATAGTACAACATTTTTTGATGGACTTATTTTATTTTCCATAATATTTTGAGAACTTCTGTTATGATAACGAACATGGTAGACGCTCCTATGGCGTCATTTACTGTTCGGCCTCGTACCGCGATCAGCAGTCCGTTTTAAATACAGGTCCATGTTCCTGGGTTCAGTTTCAATCATTATTTCAATTGACCAGACCTCACTTACTGATAGATTGTGATTGGTGGCGTATTAAGTGGCAACCCATCTGTAGCCAGCGGTCAGTTGTTTTCCACTCCACTTTGGCTCAGTTAGAAGGTCGTCAAAAGGTTTTCTTTTTGCATTTCAGTCCCATCGCCTGCAACACCAGCAATCCATGGGTGAGTCAATCCAAGCCATCCATTCCATCAACGACAACATCATAACGCAAGAGAAAAGCGGATCGATCAAGCTGTGGACCGTCCAGAACAACTCGAACTACCAACTGACGCACCAGTACGCCTGCAGCGGCGGCTTTTGCCGTTCCATCTTGCTCGAAAACGAAAAACTGCTCGTGCCCCAGGAAAACAGCACCGTCGACATCGTCGACGTCAACGACATGACCAAGGTCAATCGCTTCAAGCCGCACATCGAATCGCTCGGTTTTCTAATGTCGCTGCAGAAATTCGACCTGAAAGGCGTGCCGCTAGTCATGGGCGGCTACGAGAGTGGCGACGTCATCGTCTGGGACTACTTTTCGGGCGAGATCCGCGGCCACATCAAACTGCGGGAGTGCATCACGTCGCTAGCCTTCGATCCGGTCACCTCCCGAGGAATTTGCGGCAACGCCTCCAACACCCTGCAGATTTTCACCATCAACCGCGAGTTCCAAATCACGCTCAATTGCGAAATTTGCATCGTCAACGCCGGCTGCAACGTTGTCAAGCTGCGCCAGGACAGGAAGATTTTCGTCAGCGGCGGTTTCGACGGCTACCTAAGGTTCTACTCGTGGAAGACGCTCCGGCATTTGGTGTACATCAACGAACACAAAGGCCCAGTGACCGACATCCAGTTCTCGCCAAAACGGGTCCAGTTCTGGGATGCTTTCATAACGGCCGCCAGCAGCACCGACGGCACCATAAGCCTGTGGGACCTCTACAATTGACGGTAATCTATTTTCTAGGTTAATTTTTTTGGTTTTAGATCACTGATAAATCATTTGAACC